>OX453087.1:5643102-5802349 GCA_949699795.1 Spicauda simplicius
CTGTACTCCTTATTTATTTACCCCCATCCTTAGACCAAATAATATTCAGGAAGTAAGATTCAACAGGGCGCACATTCAGACCCGAAATACAGTTGAGAGGTGTTTTGGCATACTGAAGCAAGGGTTTCGTTGCTTGCTAAGAGGCATGTATTGCAATGTCGACACAGCCAGAACTACAATTGTGGCATGCGCTGTTCTGCACAACATTGCTATGGCAATGTATGAGAACATTTTTCCTGTCGAGAATATAGAGCAACCCTCTCAACCCACTGCAAATAGACAACTGAATGTCCAAAATACATTAAAAGGAAATATTAGAAGACAACAATTTATACAAAGATATTTTTAAGATAATTTTTTTTAGTTGGACTTGTGTTATTTCAACATATAGGAAATACACAGATGATTTTTCAAGTGTTCATACATGACCAAATCCAGAACTATAGTATTGATAAAATCTTAACTTCATCATACATTTTCATTTTGAAAAAAACTATATTAATGTGCCATAAGATTAACATCTCATGGGAAACTTAAGAAGGGTAGATTTTCAAGAAAACAAATTTCTAATACAATATGTGATATATTATTTATATTTTTAAAAATAAACAAAAACAATTAACATTGATCTAAACAATTTTAGCTATTAATAATCATTTTTTTCCAACTATTTCTAACTCCATTTTTTTTTATCTCGAGTTGAGCAATTCTAATATTATACTCATGTTCCACCTCTAACATTTCTAAATGTCTTTTTTATAATTTATGTTACTGTCCACAATTGATTTTTTCATATTATGATGAACCCTGTAAAACCAAACATTTTATGTAAATTATGATATGTAATTAAAATTATAATGCTTGTAGTATAAACCTTATACACTTTCCTATTTTCACAAATCTTTTGATCGTTTTTGTTATTTTTTGTTTGTTGCTTGGGTAGATCTGCAAGTAAAATTAATCATTAAATACATTATTTGTGAGACAATTCTGTTGTTTCATTTATGTGCAATGTAATTTATAACCTTGCTTAGCTGAAGTGGGTGATTATCTTAATGCTTCCACTATTGTAAGAGGATCAGTATTTGTGCAGAATTATGTGCTAGGGATGTCATTTTTATCCATAGCTTGGCTTATCTATAACACCAAGAATTAAATATATAACATGAGATTCATTAACTGTGTATTCACACAAAAATGTTTAATACATTTTTGTGTGTTCATATAGTTTATTCTCATATAAAACTAAAATCATAAATAAAAATTATGCCAAGTACTTAAGTAGAAATATTTATCCGAGGCATTCCAACAAGTCGTCAGGGGCAGCAACGCATCTGTGGTGGACCTCAGATAGGATTGTTATCTGGGTTTGATCACAGCTGCACATTACATCAGCATCAGCAGCAGTGATCCCTTACCATCACGTGGACAATGTTATAACAAGGCAGTATAAAAATACCTACCCCATCATGCACTACTGCATCACTATCATAGTAGTTGTGGTCTACTATAAAATCGTGGGGAGCAATCTCCATTATTTTTAAGTCCTCTTGAGACGGTGATAGAGGCTTTGGCCCACCACCTGTACATGACTGCTGCTGTCTATGAAAAGATAGGTGCGCTTTCGCAATTAATTTCATGAGCTTCCAAGCCAGCTTCACTTGACCTTGACCATGGGATCGATTTTTTCCAGTTATTTCATTAAACGTAAAACATTACAAACACTGCTTACTACATACTACTACTACTACTTCCTACTTTACCTTCCTTTTGCAAGGCTTATAGATACTTTTCATTTGTAGATACATATGTACTAACTTTGTTGTCACATTTTTCCACTCTTTTATCTTTTCTGTTTATTTGGGCTTTCGTAGATTTGTTCTCTAAAATGTGTGCCGACTCGCTTATGATTTGGCGCAATATTTCCTGAAGATAAAATCAAAATATTATAGTAAGTGTAATTACTCGTAAACTAATTTACTACAAAATAAAAATATTTTGAAGTAAATTAACATCCGAAGTACTACTAATTTGGTACTCACTTTTTCTTCTTCATTCCAGTTTTCACATCGTTTCTTTGTTTCTAATTCCATATTATTTAAAATTCTAACTAACAAAAATATTGAATATACCGGGGTATGGGTATAGGTATTTATGTGTTTTATTAAGTTTTCGTAATGTTTCAAACTGGGCGCGCATGTTGTTCCTTTACAAGTCAAAGTTTGGTAAAGTTTGAAAGTAAAAAATAAAAATAATAATAATTTTATTAATAATAATAGAATTAAAAAAAGATTAAAAGTATTCTGAATGTTAAATTTTCTAAAGTTTTATAAATATGTGGTATTTTATAAGAAATAATTATTTTTATGACTATATTCACGAAACGGAACGTCGCACTCATTAAATAAGAAAAAGTGAACGATTTTTTTCGTTCATTTGTCTATAGACATGATTTGAACCATGTACTAAGTAGTCAATGGTTCTTTTTTCTTTTGTAATAGAGTCGGGTTTGAATTATGGTACCTAAGTTAGGCCCGGACTACAAAGTCTAGGTTTAAAACTGGGTCTAACAAGTTTTTTGTAATAAGACTGATAGAATTTCCAGCGAGGGACTTTTATCTTGACGACCCGCGTGGCGCAGCGGTTACCATACCGGTCTGACACGCAGTGGGTCCCGGGTTCGATTCCCGGCCAGACTGGTATCTGAATGATGATTTTAGATTCTTATTCTGGGTCTGGGTGTTTGTGTATTCGTCTTGTGTGTGTCCATGGCACCCACGACACAGGAGAAAATCCTACTGTGGGGCTATGAGTGTAGAAAGCGCTTTTTTTTTTATCTTGTTATATTCAGACCCAGAAATGTATGGAATCGTTTCTGTCTCCTTTCGTATAGAATAATACCTGTAATAGGTACTTTTGCGCTTGCAACAATGAAGAAATTAGGATGTTGAATTTAATAAACGATAAAAGCATTTAAGTTTCATATACGCCATGCTTCTGTTTGTTAAATTTCTCATTTGTAATAATTTAATATTCATCTTTTTGTTACAGAATTTACGAGCATGCAAAGGAGCCGGACGCGGTCGAGCTCTGGAGCATAGTGCAGGCGACGCCACAAGGGATATGATTATTATGTTACACAACTATACATTCCATCTGTTGGTAAGTGGTCACCATCGTCCATGATCATCTATGATAAGCACCAGATGGTAGTAGTACTGGATCTGAGGTTGAGGATCTTTCTCACACTAAATATTTTGTTGTACAGGTTAGCAAGGAACTCGGAGAAATTAAAGAAGAGTTGGGAACCTGACGGCTGCAGGGGCAGAAGCCGGAGCCTAGGCAGGAGGAGCCTCGATATGTGGATATGAGACATTGTATTAGCGCTTTTTTCTACTAACACGATACCACACTTGCTCTTTTGGCAAAAGGAGATCGCCCCGCCAGGCTAGTTGATCATGTCTGGGGAGCGGCAGTGCTCCGACAGTCGTTGTGCGAAACTTGTATATATGCGTATTGAGATTACTTCGATAGCGTGTTTCTGAATACTAGTAGCGCCATCTCTTGACAAGTTGCGGAAGGTCGCCACAATCTGATGCGGAAGGTGTGTTAAGAATGAGACCTTTGTAACGTTCTACATTCAGTAAGCACCTAGCATCGGACAGAACAACACAAGCTCCACACTTAAAATTCTTTTAAAAAGGGAAACCGTCGCAAAAACCGCCAAAAAAGAGTTCACGTGATAGAATAGTGAGTGACTCGCCAGGATTCGTATGCGCAAGACCCTACTTCAAAGGACTTCGAAGCAGCAGACCCTGGAACTTAGAGGGCATATCCCAGGTAACGTCCAAATATCGAAACAAAGAAAACAACACCCCGCGTAGACCGCATCGAGACCAACCAGACGATACCGGTATCTTCTCAAAACACCAACTCTACACGGAGATATGACCGCCGCAATATTTAAAAACCACGTGGTAAACACAACCACGCGGTCTATAAAATAACCTCAATGCGCACGAAATGCGCGAATCTCCAAATTTCTAAAGTGCGCCAATAAAAGAACAACGAGTGAACAGATATAAGATACATAATATAATAGTAGTTATAAAATTAAAAGTAGCATCTCGAGCGCATCAGCACCGGCAATGAAAACAGCAACATCCAGACCGGTACTAAAGACCCAAAGAGGGACTTGTCTAGAACCGCAACAGCGAGGTCTCGTTTAGCGAGGACTCAGCGGAGAGATCTCTGCAGACGGAAAAATCCACTGCCGACTCTATCTTTCAAAAAACAGACCAATGGGAACAGTCAGAAACCTGTCCCGCCCTGTGGAGTCTGATGATGAATTCTCGGTTGCGTCAGTGGCATCAGAGCAAGGACGCCTGGGCATAATCAGAACCTTTAACGGACGGACCGGTGTCCAGATGGACATGGCTACAAAACTGGCCAATGAACAGCTCCAGAAGGCAAAAGAGGCCCTAGGGGCTGCAGGCACCATGAAGAAGGAATGGAAGACCACCACGCTAGAATGCCTGCAGACGCTCTACGACACCGTGCTGGCCCTGTCGAATTCCAGATCACGGCACAAGTACAATTTAGAGAAAGAAAGATCTCGCCATGAGCTGAAGCTGGTAAGGACGGAGAGGGCCCACAATAAGCAGACGGCCGAAACCATCAAAGCCCTGACTGAGGACCTGCGCAGGGCAAGAACAGAGGTTGCCGCGAATCTGGAGGAGACAAAGGCTATAAGAAGCTGGCTTGGCTACGAGACCCAGGAGCCTTATGCTCAAATAAAGCCTCTGGCAAAAACGGAGAGTACCATTGAACAGACGATGAAAGAAGTCCTAGCTAGGTCCACGGAGACGGTAATGGAAAAGGGGACGACGAACTATGAGCCCCATAAGACAGAACATGCAAAAACCATCGCTAGCGTGAACGCCATTTCCGAACAACTGGACAGACTTAGATAAGACCTGGATAAATCAGTCTCTGTTCAGATGAGCTCAGGATTACAAATAGTAAGATTTTGCAACACCAAGTAGCCAGCCCTCCGAAAGCAGGTCAACCTGACCTCAAGGAGCTGACAGAAATAAAAAAACAAATAACGCAACTCATAAAGACCTTAACATGACACTCGATAGCCACGCAAGGAACGACCCCGCCACATGACATTAAAGAACAACTGCAGCCAATAAACGAGCAATTGGCTGTCTCATCTGAACTAAGACCCATGCGCGAGCTAAGGCAGCGGACACCTCCACCAACCATCAGTATAGGCACGGAGATAGCACTATAAGAACTCGCAAAAGCGACAGCCAAGCCCACTTACGCTCAAATGGTTTCAAAGCCTGCCCCACCAAAACCAAACCCAAGCCACACTCTGATCGTCTCATCAACGGACCCAAATAAAACCGGACAAAACGTGATCGAGACGATCAGTTCAGTCTCAGATATTATATTCATTTTGCGTTCAGAATTATTGTATTTAAGTGTATTAATGAAAATGCCTTCAGTCTTATTGTAATTAGCCCTTCAGGATTTTCACCTCGCCCCTGTGGCAGGAATGTTCACGCAAAAATCGTGTGTTATGACCTTAATGTCATCAGTAGTAAAAATTATATTCACTAATAATATAAATAATTCGGTCATTATATTGCAAATAACCTATTCAAATGCCATAGACTCAAATTATATAATATTAAATATATGGCAATTCAGAACTTGTATTATAGAGGGCGACAGTGTATATAACTTCCTCTTCTCCATGCTCAGACCGGCGAACGGACCGCCATTTCAGACCTCTGTACCATATTATACTGAAATAAATCGTCAGACAGCAAATTAGCTTAAATTATTCAGATGCCACCGTTTCTCACACAGATGCCATGACTCTAGTGAAGGACATTGCGAAGTTTAAGGACGAAATTACTCCTATCAAGGAAACCTACGCTACAATTGCACAGTTAAGCAATTGCACAGTTAAACAACGTAAAAAAGAGGTCAACCACATTGTCTAAATACATAAGAACTTTTTAAATGATATAGTTGCGGATCAGCCAGTACCTTCATCTACGAGTAATGTATGTATATGTACGAGTAATAATGTATTCTCGTATGTCTAGTACTACAGTCCACTAGCTTTTAGATCGATTCGAAAGAAATGAAGTCTGTTGATGCTCTTTTGTCTTTTTTTTCAATTTTAGTGCGTATTTGTTTGTTGTTGCGTGTTATACAATTATCTGTGTGAGATTTACACGAGTAAAAATTACAATTAATGCATAAATAGCACGCATTTTATTTAGAAAAACCACTCCAGTATACAACGAAGTTGAATACACTGTATTGCAATATACACCGTTTGAAATATACATCAATTTTGCATCGTGAAAACGTTAATAGGCATAAACGAGGTGCATATTTGCTTGATAACGGTCTATTTGGTCTATCACCGTCAATAAATAATGAACTCAGGATAATAATTTGTGCAAAATTCGTATTTTGTCGATGTAAGGTATATTAATATAAAAATACCATTTTTTACCATTAAACCTTAACTTCTCGGCCTCAGATCGCCCGTAATTTGTTTTCCTTTTAATATTGACATGTTCCTTCCTTCAACCGAAAACACATCTGTTCGATACTGTCGGCAAAAAATTTACATTTCCTATTACGACTTAGGACTCCCATAGAGTACTTTAAAATATTTTTTAATATAAATTTCCTGTTTTATGTAACATGACTAATGATCATGCTAACTCCATAATAGAAAGATTACATAAACCCCAAAGCAGGGTGACGAGTTGGAGGGAAACAAATGTGGACGAGATGTACACTTTTATTGGTATCTTATTTTTAATGGGAACCGTAAGGCTCGGTAGGATAAATAACTACTGGGCCAAATCCCATTTAGTTAAATTTAATTTATGCCAATATATGAGCAGAAACCGATTTTTATTGATACTAAGAATGATGTATTTTCAATACAATACCGTAAGCAATACTATGTATAATAAAGTGGAACCTTTAATTAAATATTTTAATGACACAATGAAAAATACTGTATACCCCAGTAAAGAACTATCCATAGACGAATCCATGATTTTGTGTAGAGGACGACTTATGATTCGCCAATATATTAAACATAAAAGAAATAAGTTTGGCATCAAATTATACTTGTTGGCTGACCCTAACGGTCTAGTGCATAAGATACACATGTATAAAGGGTCAGCTGATACTGTAGTTGGTGGTACGGGCCACGTAAATAAAGTCGTCCTCACTTCATTAAACGATTATTTAAATGCTGGTCACTCGGTTTATATGGATAACTTTTATACCAGTGTAGGACTAGCCGAAATATTGATAAATAATAAAACGTACTGCACTGGTACATTACAAAATAATAGAAAAAAATCCATCCGTAGTGACCAGTAAAAAATTAACCAGAGGTAGTAGCATTTATAGAACAAATGGTAAGAGTGTATATGTTATGAAGTGGAAAGACAAAAGAGACGTTCTTAGTCTTACCACAGAACATACACCCAATACCGTTGAGACCGTTAATAGGTTTGGTCGTGCCGCGTCAAAGCCCGAAATAATTGTACAATATAATAAATTTATGAAAGGGGTTGACAGGCACGACCAAATGCTTTCCTACTACCCCTGCGAACACAAATCATTTCGATGGTAAAAGAAAGTGGGTATACACATTTTTCAAATGATGTTTTTAAATGCGTACTTTTTGTACAAAACGGGGACCGGCAGAGCTATATCTCTGGAAGTTTTTAGAGATAAAGTTTTGACCAGTCTTTTACCTCCAACAGATAGACCACGTCCTCCGCAGTACCCCAATCATATATATGCCTAAAGAATTAGAAAGAAATGAGAATGGGGTACTCAAGCGTAAGAAGTGCTCTAGATGTTGGAGTGTGAAAAAAAAGAGGAAAGACAGTGGAATGTATTGTCCCGATTGTAATATAGGGCTGTGCATTGCGTGCTATGGTCCATACCACATTGATAATAATTTGCTACCATGAGGTAACAAATTATGCAATGTGGTGTGGATCAAAGCATCCAGTTTATTTCAAATTTATATAATATTTGCTTTGCACTAATACCACTGCCACCGCCGTAACTGCGGCAGATCACACTGCCGCGGTTACCGCAAAGACAGGTGTTCGTCAGGACACTGCCACCTGCCCTGCTGCCGTCGCCCGCACTGCCGCTGTTCCCGGGCGTGTGCCAGACGGCGGCTAGTCTTTTAGTCCCGACTCCCGGTGCAGGAGCAATTATGGTTAGTAGTAAATGTGCTTACCTAGCTACCGTAATAAGATTGTAAGAACGCCACGATACTTGTAAAAACTATTGTTTTTTTTATCAGACTGAAGTAGCAAACGAGCATGCAGTCCACCTGACGGTAGGTGGGCACTGCCGCCCATGGACATCTGTAATCAACTTCATACAGAACATGGGTTCTATCTGAAGTCAATCACAGATGCTTTACTATCATCATACTATGCGACCATCATAGTCCTCGGAAGTCCGAGGACTATGATGGTCGCCTCATGTGAAAGTGTGCCGGCAACCACACCCTTCTATGGAAACGCAAGAAATGCTTCACGCTAGAAATAGGTGTGGCGGTGGTACTTCCCCGGTCGAACTGCACTGGTTCTACCACCGTGTGAGTGATTGTACTTATCTACCTAGAACTTCGGGCGTTATTATTTAGTTAAATAATTTTCTTGCAGGTCATTTTGTTACGTGCTTCATAAGTATGTGAAATTAATGTGTGTAAACTAATGTTAAAACAGCTAGAATAGTTTATTTTAGTTACTTCCACAGCATTATGTCTTACGGTATGCTGTGGGGGTGTTATTCAGATCTCAATACTATCTTTGTATTGCAGAAGACGGCTATTCGAGCCATTTATAATCTAAGTCCAAAATCTTCACTTAAAGAAATATTCAAAGAAATAAATATTCTTACTGTTGTATCTCAATTTATATATGACCATTTAATAAATTCAGTAAACTTTGTGACAATCATGATATAAATACAAGGAACAAACACAATCTCTCCGTACATGTTTACTCGTCTCCACAAAATTAATAATTCTTTTATGGGTCAATGTATACGCTTTTATAATAAACTACCAATTGAAATCAGAAATTTGTCAATCAATAAGTTTAAAGCATTTTCTAAGATCAAGCTTATAAAATGATAAAATAGCTTGGGACTGAAAAATACGTAATTAATAAAATTTCAGTGTAGCGTATCCTGCCAAACGTGCTCCTTGTTTGGCCAAATGTAGGGACTTTTATCTTGTTATATTCAGGCCCAGAAATGTATGGAATCGTTTCAGTCTCCTTTCGTAAAGAATAATACATGTAATAGGTACTTTTGCGCTTGCAACAATGAAGGATCTTAGGATGTTGAATTTAATGAACGACAAAAGCATTTAAGTTTCATATACGCCATGCTTCTGTTTGTTAAATTTCTAAGTTGCAATAATTTAATATTCATCTTTTTGTTACAGAATTTACGAGCATGCAAAGGAGCCGGACGCGATCGAGCTCTGGAGCATAGTGCAGGCGACGCCACAAGGGATATGATTATTATGTTACACAAGTATACATTCCACCTGTTGCTAAGTGGTCACCATCGCCCATGATCATCTATGATAAGCACCAGATGGTAGTAGTACTGGATCTGAGGTTGGCTGTAGATGTGTGATGATGACTAAATTACATCTCCTCCTGTATGTCTCTCTTAACAAAATCTTCAAACCTAAACACAGCAACACTTAACACTGCTAAATCTAACACCATCTTTCTCACATTAAATATTTTGTTGTACAGGTTAGCAAGGAACTCGGAGAAATTAAAGAAGAATTGGGAACCTGACGGCGGCAGGGGCAGAAGTCGGAGCCTAGGCAGGAGGAGCCTCTATATGTGGATATGAGACATTGTATTAGCTTTTTTCTACTAACACGATACCACACTTGCTCTTTTGGCAAAAGGAGATCTCCCGCCAGGCTATTTGATCATGTCTGGGGAGCGGCAGTGCTCCGACAGTCGTTGTTCGAAACTAGTAGCGCCATCTCTTGATGAGTTGCGGAAGGTCGCCACAATCTGATGCGGAAGGTGTGTTAAGAATGAGACCTTTGTAACGTTCTACATTCAGTAAGCACCTAGCATCAGACAGAACAACACAAGCTCCACACTTAAAATTCTTTTAAAAAGGGAAACCGTCGCAAAAACCGCCAAAATAGTGTTCACGTGATAGTATAGTGAGTGACTCGCCAGGATTCGTGTGCGCAAGACCCTACTTCAAAGGACTTCGGAGCAGCAGACCCAGGAACTTAGAGGACATGTCCCATGTAACGTCCAAATATCGAAACAAACAAAACAACACAACGCGTAGACCGCATCGAGACCAACCAGACGACACCGGTATCTTCCCAAATTCCAACTCTACACGGAGATACAACCGCCGCAATATTTAAAAACCACGTGGTGAAACACGACCACGCGGTCTATAAAATAACCTCAATGCGCACGTGGTTAGTCTCACGAGCACGCGGCCAGATCTGCTTGCGCTCCAAAACCGGCTCCAAGACTTCGCCCACACTGACGTAGGACACCGTAAGCATCCACTGTCACTCACAGAAGCTCACATCAGGCAACCCCGAGGGAACTCTTGAACAGGAAGATCAACACCCTGCGTGTTTGGGCTCTCCTGTGCCAGCTCAACGAGGCCCTTCCATCCCTTGCGTGTAGCCGCCCCTCCCTCTAAAAACTTAAACCCTCCTAAATCGTCTTCCCGCTAGATGCGCAAGAATATCTCGACCCCCGGACCTCAACTTCTTCACCAGGCGCACTAGGACACCCGAGTTTGGGCTCAAACGACTCGGGAGGAGATTCTCTATTGCAAGTTTGTGCAACACCAAGTAGCCAGCCCTCCGAAAGCAGATCAACCTGATCCCAAGGAGCTGACAGAAATAAAAAAACAAATAACGCAACTCACAAAGACCTTAACACGACACTCGTTACCCACGCAAGGAACGACCCCGCCACATGACATTAAGGAACATCTGCAGCCAATAAACGAGCGATTGGAAACTGTCTCATCTCAACTAAGACCCATGCGCGAGCTAAGGCAGCGGACACCTCCACCAACCATCAGTGTAGGCACGTAGATAGCCCTACAAGAACTCGCAAAAGCGACGGCCAAGCCCACTTACGCTCAAATGGTTTCAAAGCCTGCCCCACCAAAACCAAACCCAAGCCACACTTAGATCATCTCATCAACGGACCCAAACAAAACCGGACGATAAATTAAAACTTGCATCAAACTTAACTCAGCCGTTTCTTGACCAATCTTCGTGTTCTATATCTCGTTTTCTTCGTCTCGCCTGCGCCCATCTAACCCTGAAAACAGATTAAGAAAAATTCCATTAGTTTAATTTTCACAAATTTTCACATTTTCAAAACTTTCCACCCGCGTAGTTTCGTGGTCCGTCCACCTTTTTCTTTCATTTCTTCTTTAATAGCTGCGTCTCGTCGAGACCTTCCGTTTGACACCTTCCTCGATAACATCCGACCGCTAGTTATCGAGATATTTCCACTTTTTCAGTTTTTCCATAATAAATTTATATTAAAGTAAAAAAGTTAAATATTTTCGAAATTATCAGTTTTAGACTATAGCGTCAATAGTAATTAGTGTTATTAAAGTTAAAGTACACCCGGTTTAATAGTTTCTTCATAATAAATCCAAAATTTTGAATTTTCAATGAACCGAGTCTAGGTGGTGGAGCACGATTCCCCATACAAAACTTATAAATTAAAACTTGCATCAAACTTAACTCAGCCGTTTCTTGACCAATCTTCGTGTTCTATATCTCGTTTTCTTCGTCTCGCCTGCGCCCATCTAACCCTGAAAACAGATTAAGAAAAATTCCATTAGTTTAATTTTCACAAATTTTCACATTTTCAAAACTTTCCACCCGCGTAGTTTCGTGGTCCGTCCACCTTTTTCTTTCATTTCTTCTTTAATAGCTGCGTCTCGTCGAGATCTTCCGTTTGACACCTTCCTCGATAACATCCGACCGCTAGTTATCGAGATATTTCCACTTTTTCAGTTTCGATTGCCCGCCCACCCGCGCCTTATTTTCACCGCTATATACGACAGTAAAAATTTGAAATTTACAGTAGAAATACAACTTTTTTCCGAATTTTTCTTTTAACTGTTTTTCAACTTCCTACCCCTTTACGACTACTTTCCACATATTTTGACCGACACCTCGACCTGTAACCCTTTATTTCTTCCACAATAAAATATTTCTTCCAAAAATTACACTTTATATTTTCTACTGAATATACGATACGTTCTATTAATTACAATAGTTCCTCTTCTAAAACCGCTGTTTCACTTAGTCTCCTCGCTGTCCTCGATTCGCTCGTACCGCCGCACCTGTAACAAAAAGTAAATTAATTAATAAATCAAATAAAAATTAAATTATAATACTTATCTAACAAAATGTCGCAAATCACATCCCTAGAAATAGGTAGCATTACTCCCACTGCGCCCGACATTACAACAGAATACACCAACTCCATTGTATCGCTAGCACAGGAAATAGTTGAATGCATAAAAACGGCTAGAAGTGTCACCGTGGAAAACAAAAAGTTTGTTATAGGCAAGTCCGAGGAAATACAGAAGCTCGCAGCGCAGATCTCCACGGTCGCTAGAGTTCAAAATTCGTATCAACGCGACCTAGATGAGCTGAAGGAGTCTATTAAGCAGGACATCGCTAAAGTCACCGAAAACTTAGCCCACTCGGCCAAGACATACGCACAGGTGACCATGACACAGAGCCCCTCCTCCGCCCAGCTATCATCCAAAAAGCGGCCCGCGATACGCACTAAGCCCTCATTGATAGTTACACCTAACGTAGAAGTGAATTCACAAAAGCAGACTCTCGACCTTTGGCGTAAACATATCACGTTTAGGGACACAAATTATGCACCAGAAAATATACAGCCAATAAGCAATAACAGAATTATAGTACAATTCGAAACTGAGGAACATCGGGAAAAAACGCTTAAAAAACTTAGCAATGTGTCCGAAATCTCCGCTGAACCGACCCGTAAGCTCCGCCCGATGATCGTACTAAAGGGCATAACGAAAGAAACGTCGGAAAGAGAGATAGTCGAAATAATTAAAAAACAAAATGATGATATCAACATCGAGGATGATAACAGTATCCAACTAAAATTTACTTTTAAAAATAGAAACATTGCCCTATTTAACGCCGTGCTAATGGTCGTTCCGGCCGTTTTTCACGCAATCATAAACAAAGGTCGTATAAATATAGATCACCAAAAGATACATGCAGAGGAATATGTCCCTCTTTTACACTGCAACAAATGCCTCAAGTTCGGTCACACTCAAAAAAGATGTACAGCAGGAACACAACGTTGCTCTCACTGCGCCTCCGATAGCCACACTTACAAAGATTGCCCAGAAAAATTGAAGCCCTCGGACCCGATCTGCCACAATTGCCTTACACATAATACTAAGAATAAATCTTTAGTTAAAACTAATCACTCTGCACTCTCTCCTCAATGCCCGCGAATGGTTGCGGCGAAGGAACTGTTAGGATGGCGTTCCGTGAGGTTCTTTTAAAAGAAAAGAGGAGATCACTACACTTAAGAAAGTTTATTGATCAAAAGAGTACATCACATAAAGGCTTCCAATTATCGACTAACTTAAAACACGTGTAAAATGGTATTGTAGAAATAAGGCCGCGCTTAGCGTTGCTTGCATCAGCAGTTTTATACTTATGTGAAAATCGAATATAACATCTCCCCCCTTTTGACGAAGGTTATATTTTAAATAACCGTAGTTAATATACAAATAGAGCAATAGCAAAAAATTTACACAAAATGATGCAAGCTATTACATTTTTTTTTTTACAGAAATATTAATATAATTATTTTATTACTATTTATTAATCATTATTACTAAAACACCTTTTTACTTAAACAATTTCCAATGTGTACATAAGATCATTTTGATTTCTTAAACATAAACCAGTAATAATAACAGAATTAGATTTAAATCTGAATGTAGGTATATAATTTTATAGGTATTAAGGTGCAAATTATAAAATTTAACTATCCGAATTCAAATAACGATATTTCAATTCTATTAACATTGTAAATTAATTAAACAAATAAGTGAAAAGCCTCATAATTAGAAATTAATAATCTGAAATAAAAACGTATTTAAAGATTTAAAAATTATTTAAATTTCGGGTTGATCCCTCAAATTCCGCAGTACCCCAATCATATATATGCCTAAAGAATTAGAAAGAAATGAGAATGGGGTACTCAAGCGTAAGAAGTGCTCTAGATGTTGGAGTGTGAAAAAAAAGAGGAAAGACAGTGGAATGTATTGTCCCGATTGTAATATAGGGCTGTGCATTGCGTGCTATGGTCCATACCACATTGATAATAATTTGCTACCATGAGGTAACAAATTATGCAATGTGGTGTGGATCAAAGCATCCAGTTTATTTCAAATTTATATAATATTTGCTTTGCACTAATACCACTGCCACCGCCGTAACTGCGGCAGATCACACTGCCGCGGTTACCGCAAAGACAGGTGTTCGTCAGGACACTGCCACCTGCCCTGCTGCCGTCGCCCGCACTGCCGCTGTTCCCGGGCGTGTGCCAGACGGCGGCTAGTCTTTTAGTCCCGACTCCCGGTGCAGGAGCAATTATGGTTAGTAGTAAATGTGCTTACCTAGCTACCGTAATAAGATTGTAAGAACGCCACGATACTTGTAAAAACTATTGTTTTTTTTATCAGACTGAAGTAGCAAACGAGCATGCAGTCCACCTGACGGTAGGTGGGCACTGCCGCCCATGGACATCTGTAATCAACTTCATACAGAACATGGGTTCTATCTGAAGTCAATCACAGATGCTTTACTATCATCATACTATGCGACCATCATAGTCCTCGGAAGTCCGAGGACTATGATGGTCGCCTCATGTGAAAGTGTGCCGGCAACCACACCCTTCTATGGAAACGCAAGAAATGCTTCACGCTAGAAATAGGTGTGGCGGTGGTACTTCCCCGGTCGAACTGCACTGGTTCTACCACCGTGTGAGTGATTGTACTTATCTACCTAGAACTTCGGGCGTTATTATTTAGTTAAATAATTTTCTTGCAGGTCATTTTGTTACGTGCTTCATAAGTATGTGAAATTAATGTGTGTAAACTAATGTTAAAACAGCTAGAATAGTTTATTTTAGTTACTTCCACAGCATTATGTCTTACGGTATGCTGTGGGGGTGTTATTCAGATCTCAATACTATCTTTGTATTGCAGAAGACGGCTATTCGAGCCATTTATAATCTAAGTCCAAAATCTTCACTTAAAGAAATATTCAAAGAAATAAATATTCTTACTGTTGTATCTCAATTTATATATGACCATTTAATAAATTCAGTAAACTTTGTGACAATCATGATATAAATACAAGGAACAAACACAATCTCTCCGTACATGTTTACTCGTCTCCACAAAATTAATAATTCTTTTATGGGTCAATGTATACGCTTTTATAATAAACTACCAATTGAAATCAGAAATTTGTCAATCAATAAGTTTAAAGCATTTTCTAAGATCAAGCTTATAAAATGATAAAATAGCTTGGGACTGAAAAATACGTAATTAATAAAATTTCAGTGTAGCGTATCCTGCCAAACGTGCTCCTTGTTTGGCCAAATGTAGGGACTTTTATCTTGTTATATTCAGGCCCAGAAATGTATGGAATCGTTTCAGTCTCCTTTCGTAAAGAATAATACATGTAATAGGTACTTTTGCGCTTGCAACAATGAAGGATCTTAGGATGTTGAATTTAATGAACGACAAAAGCATTTAAGTTTCATATACGCCATGCTTCTGTTTGTTAAATTTCTAAGTTGCAATAATTTAATATTCATCTTTTTGTTACAGAATTTACGAGCATGCAAAGGAGCCGGACGCGATCGAGCTCTGGAGCATAGTGCAGGCGACGCCACAAGGGATATGATTATTATGTTACACAAGTATACATTCCACCTGTTGCTAAGTGGTCACCATCGCCCATGATCATCTATGATAAGCACCAGATGGTAGTAGTACTGGATCTGAGGTTGGCTGTAGATGTGTGATGATGACTAAATTACA
The DNA here is from genome assembly GCA_949699795.1 of Spicauda simplicius. Lineage (NCBI taxonomy): Eukaryota > Metazoa > Arthropoda > Insecta > Lepidoptera > Hesperiidae > Spicauda > Spicauda simplicius. The sequence goes on from OX453087.1 coordinate 5,659,348, forward strand.
TCTCCTCCTGTATGTCTCTCTTAACAAAATCTTCAAACCTAAACACAGCAACACTTAACACTGCTAAATCTAACACCATCTTTCTCACATTAAATATTTTGTTGTACAGGTTAGCAAGGAACTCGGAGAAATTAAAGAAGAATTGGGAACCTGACGGCGGCAGGGGCAGAAGTCGGAGCCTAGGCAGGAGGAGCCTCTATATGTGGATATGAGACATTGTATTAGCTTTTTTCTACTAACACGATACCACACTTGCTCTTTTGGCAAAAGGAGATCTCCCGCCAGGCTATTTGATCATGTCTGGGGAGCGGCAGTGCTCCGACAGTCGTTGTTCGAAACTAGTAGCGCCATCTCTTGATGAGTTGCGGAAGGTCGCCACAATCTGATGCGGAAGGTGTGTTAAGAATGAGACCTTTGTAACGTTCTACATTCAGTAAGCACCTAGCATCAGACAGAACAACACAAGCTCCACACTTAAAATTCTTTTAAAAAGGGAAACCGTCGCAAAAACCGCCAAAATAGTGTTCACGTGATAGTATAGTGAGTGACTCGCCAGGATTCGTGTGCGCAAGACCCTACTTCAAAGGACTTCGGAGCAGCAGACCCAGGAACTTAGAGGACATGTCCCATGTAACGTCCAAATATCGAAACAAACAAAACAACACAACGCGTAGACCGCATCGAGACCAACCAGACGACACCGGTATCTTCCCAAATTCCAACTCTACACGGAGATACAACCGCCGCAATATTTAAAAACCACGTGGTGAAACACGACCACGCGGTCTATAAAATAACCTCAATGCGCACGTGGTTAGTCTCACGAGCACGCGGCCAGATCTGCTTGCGCTCCAAAACCGGCTCCAAGACTTCGCCCACACTGACGTAGGACACCGTAAGCATCCACTGTCACTCACAGAAGCTCACATCAGGCAACCCCGAGGGAACTCTTGAACAGGAAGATCAACACCCTGCGTGTTTGGGCTCTCCTGTGCCAGCTCAACGAGGCCCTTCCATCCCTTGCGTGTAGCCGCCCCTCCCTCTAAAAACTTAAACCCTCCTAAATCGTCTTCCCGCTAGATGCGCAAGAATATCTCGACCCCCGGACCTCAACTTCTTCACCAGGCGCACTAGGACACCCGAGTTTGGGCTCAAACGACTCGGGAGGAGATTCTCTATTGCAAGTTTGTGCAACACCAAGTAGCCAGCCCTCCGAAAGCAGATCAACCTGATCCCAAGGAGCTGACAGAAATAAAAAAACAAATAACGCAACTCACAAAGACCTTAACACGACACTCGTTACCCACGCAAGGAACGACCCCGCCACATGACATTAAGGAACATCTGCAGCCAATAAACGAGCGATTGGAAACTGTCTCATCTCAACTAAGACCCATGCGCGAGCTAAGGCAGCGGACACCTCCACCAACCATCAGTGTAGGCACGTAGATAGCCCTACAAGAACTCGCAAAAGCGACGGCCAAGCCCACTTACGCTCAAATGGTTTCAAAGCCTGCCCCACCAAAACCAAACCCAAGCCACACTTAGATCATCTCATCAACGGACCCAAACAAAACCGGACGATAAATTAAAACTTGCATCAAACTTAACTCAGCCGTTTCTTGACCAATCTTCGTGTTCTATATCTCGTTTTCTTCGTCTCGCCTGCGCCCATCTAACCCTGAAAACAGATTAAGAAAAATTCCATTAGTTTAATTTTCACAAATTTTCACATTTTCAAAACTTTCCACCCGCGTAGTTTCGTGGTCCGTCCACCTTTTTCTTTCATTTCTTCTTTAATAGCTGCGTCTCGTCGAGACCTTCCGTTTGACACCTTCCTCGATAACATCCGACCGCTAGTTATCGAGATATTTCCACTTTTTCAGTTTTTCCATAATAAATTTATATTAAAGTAAAAAAGTTAAATATTTTCGAAATTATCAGTTTTAGACTATAGCGTCAATAGTAATTAGTGTTATTAAAGTTAAAGTACACCCGGTTTAATAGTTTCTTCATAATAAATCCAAAATTTTGAATTTTCAATGAACCGAGTCTAGGTGGTGGAGCACGATTCCCCATACAAAACTTATAAATTAAAACTTGCATCAAACTTAACTCAGCCGTTTCTTGACCAATCTTCGTGTTCTATATCTCGTTTTCTTCGTCTCGCCTGCGCCCATCTAACCCTGAAAACAGATTAAGAAAAATTCCATTAGTTTAATTTTCACAAATTTTCACATTTTCAAAACTTTCCACCCGCGTAGTTTCGTGGTCCGTCCACCTTTTTCTTTCATTTCTTCTTTAATAGCTGCGTCTCGTCGAGATCTTCCGTTTGACACCTTCCTCGATAACATCCGACCGCTAGTTATCGAGATATTTCCACTTTTTCAGTTTCGATTGCCCGCCCACCCGCGCCTTATTTTCACCGCTATATACGACAGTAAAAATTTGAAATTTACAGTAGAAATACAACTTTTTTCCGAATTTTTCTTTTAACTGTTTTTCAACTTCCTACCCCTTTACGACTACTTTCCACATATTTTGACCGACACCTCGACCTGTAACCCTTTATTTCTTCCACAATAAAATATTTCTTCCAAAAATTACACTTTATATTTTCTACTGAATATACGATACGTTCTATTAATTACAATAGTTCCTCTTCTAAAACCGCTGTTTCACTTAGTCTCCTCGCTGTCCTCGATTCGCTCGTACCGCCGCACCTGTAACAAAAAGTAAATTAATTAATAAATCAAATAAAAATTAAATTATAATACTTATCTAACAAAATGTCGCAAATCACATCCCTAGAAATAGGTAGCATTACTCCCACTGCGCCCGACATTACAACAGAATACACCAACTCCATTGTATCGCTAGCACAGGAAATAGTTGAATGCATAAAAACGGCTAGAAGTGTCACCGTGGAAAACAAAAAGTTTGTTATAGGCAAGTCCGAGGAAATACAGAAGCTCGCAGCGCAGATCTCCACGGTCGCTAGAGTTCAAAATTCGTATCAACGCGACCTAGATGAGCTGAAGGAGTCTATTAAGCAGGACATCGCTAAAGTCACCGAAAACTTAGCCCACTCGGCCAAGACATACGCACAGGTGACCATGACACAGAGCCCCTCCTCCGCCCAGCTATCATCCAAAAAGCGGCCCGCGATACGCACTAAGCCCTCATTGATAGTTACACCTAACGTAGAAGTGAATTCACAAAAGCAGACTCTCGACCTTTGGCGTAAACATATCACGTTTAGGGACACAAATTATGCACCAGAAAATATACAGCCAATAAGCAATAACAGAATTATAGTACAATTCGAAACTGAGGAACATCGGGAAAAAACGCTTAAAAAACTTAGCAATGTGTCCGAAATCTCCGCTGAACCGACCCGTAAGCTCCGCCCGATGATCGTACTAAAGGGCATAACGAAAGAAACGTCGGAAAGAGAGATAGTCGAAATAATTAAAAAACAAAATGATGATATCAACATCGAGGATGATAACAGTATCCAACTAAAATTTACTTTTAAAAATAGAAACATTGCCCTATTTAACGCCGTGCTAATGGTCGTTCCGGCCGTTTTTCACGCAATCATAAACAAAGGTCGTATAAATATAGATCACCAAAAGATACATGCAGAGGAATATGTCCCTCTTTTACACTGCAACAAATGCCTCAAGTTCGGTCACACTCAAAAAAGATGTACAGCAGGAACACAACGTTGCTCTCACTGCGCCTCCGATAGCCACACTTACAAAGATTGCCCAGAAAAATTGAAGCCCTCGGACCCGATCTGCCACAATTGCCTTACACATAATACTAAGAATAAATCTTTAGTTAAAACTAATCACTCTGCACTCTCTCCTCAATGCCCGCGAATGGTTGCGGCGAAGGAACTGTTAGGATGGCGTTCCGTGAGGTTCTTTTAAAAGAAAAGAGGAGATCACTACACTTAAGAAAGTTTATTGATCAAAAGAGTACATCACATAAAGGCTTCCAATTATCGACTAACTTAAAACACGTGTAAAATGGTATTGTAGAAATAAGGCCGCGCTTAGCGTTGCTTGCATCAGCAGTTTTATACTTATGTGAAAATCGAATATAACATCTCCCCCCTTTTGACGAAGGTTATATTTTAAATAACCGTAGTTAATATACAAATAGAGCAATAGCAAAAAATTTACACAAAATGATGCAAGCTATTACATTTTTTTTTTTACAGAAATATTAATATAATTATTTTATTACTATTTATTAATCATTATTACTAAAACACCTTTTTACTTAAACAATTTCCAATGTGTACATAAGATCATTTTGATTTCTTAAACATAAACCAGTAATAATAACAGAATTAGATTTAAATCTGAATGTAGGTATATAATTTTATAGGTATTAAGGTGCAAATTATAAAATTTAACTATCCGAATTCAAATAACGATATTTCAATTCTATTAACATTGTAAATTAATTAAACAAATAAGTGAAAAGCCTCATAATTAGAAATTAATAATCTGAAATAAAAACGTATTTAAAGATTTAAAAATTATTTAAATTTCGGGTTGATCCCTCAAATTGTTTTAAAACTAATTTACTACGTTTTTTATTAATTTCTATCTCTGGAAGACTTTTAATAGACGTCCTGTCACATTCATTTGAAACATCGGTAAGTTCAATAGAATTATCTCGATTATTACTATCTTTATTAGTTTTCTTGTTACGACGATTATAAATTGGAATGCAACAAGGCGTTCTAGATTTCATAAAACACTTTTTATAAATTCTATAAACGATGTAAATAAAAATAAAAGAAGTTATCACAATTGATAAAATGGCATAGCAATTTTGTTTATCAAATTGTACTTACAACAATCGTCTTTGATAATATCATAATTTATAGACAATTGACTGGGTAAAATAGTATCAAAATTACGTGAAGAGTAAAATTGTAAAGTTTGAAAAAACGCAATACAATCATTTTCTAAAGATAAAATAACAAGGCTAAGGAACAGGTTCTTGCAATACATAGTCAGTAATATTATTGTTAAATTTTATAGTTAATTTATTTGCCTTTGACTGTACATAAATATATCTTCCATCATCCCACTTCTGACACCAAATTGTTAGGATGGCGTTCCGTGAGGTTCTTTTAAAAGAAAAGAGGAGATCACTACACTTAAGAAAGTTTATTGATCAAAAGAGTACATCACATAAAGGCTTCCAATTATCGACTAACTTAAAACACGTGTAAAATGGTATTGTAGAAATAAGGCCGCGCTTAGCGTTGCTTGCATCAGCAGTTTTATACTTATGTGAAAATCGAATATAACAGAACGTACAATATCAAATATAGATTATGGGTTCTAATACCGGTCAATCTAGTAATAATCTCAAATTTATAATAGTGAAAAAGAGTTTGTTAAATACTTATCAGACAATGAATATGATGTTGCTTTCATCTCTGAGCCATACGTCGGTAAACGGAACATCATGAAAAATATAAATGGATATGACATTCATCAGTTCACCACAAACACACGCGTTAAAGCGGCCATCGCAATTAAGTCAGGCATCGGAGCCCCTCTTGGCATAACAAGTTTTTCAAGTCCCAATATCAGTACTGTACAAATAACATATAAATCCAGCAAACTTTACCTCGCTTCAGTCAACATTGAGCCGAAAACTGATGATAATAACACTCTAAACCTTCTAGACTTACTCCTCCAACATGTTCAGAATTCTCACGCCATTATCTGCGGTGATCTCAACGGATGGCACCCCGTCTGGGGCTCGGCTACCTCCAATAAAAGAGGACGCGAAATCATAGATTTAGTAACCTCACACAATCTAACCCTCTGTAACGTTGGTAATCAACCCACTTTCGAGACTTCTTCTTCAGGCATCATAAGAACTTCCATTATTGATTTAACTATTGCGTCTGATTTAACTGCGCTCAAAATACACTCCTGGAAAATTAATTATAACGCTTGCCCGACGTCAGAACACCATGCTATTGAATTTAAATTTAATATAAATAAAAATAAACTTAAATCTAAGAAAACACTTACCACTTACCGCTACAACACACGTGGAGCCGACTGGAACCTGGTTGAAGAACTGCTCAAGCGCGAAATGATGAACTCCTCCCTCGACGACACTGAAATTAAAAACTTAAATACTACAGGATTAGATCAATATATAAATTCATTAACAAAATGTATACAAAAAGTATGTGATAAAACTTTAAAATGTAAACGTTATAAATTAAAGAACATACCTTGGTGGAACGAAGAGCTGGAGAACCTGAAAAGAAAAGTCGTCTTCCTACATCACCGAATACAGGATCTGAAAAAAGGAAAAAAGCCTATTGAAAATGCATTAATAGAAAGACAATCTGTTAAAGAAGAATACAAACTCGCCCTCTCCAAAGCTTCCACTGAACATTTTCGAAACTTTTGTAGTACACAAGGGAAGGAGGACGTGTGGACACTTACCAATCGATTATTAAAAAACTCACCCCAACCTACTCCACCCACCACACTAAACATTGGAAACAACACTTTCACCAAAACTAGCAAAGAGTCCGCGAATGCCCTAATCGACAGATTTTACCCTCAAGATTCACCCGATTGTTTAGAAACACAAAAACAATTAAGATTTAAAATTAATAGTATCCCAGCCACACCGAACGAAGTCGATTTTACGCAAGCAGAAGTTCTAGATTGCATGCTCTCAATGAACACACAACGAGCCCCTGGCCCCGACCATCTTACGGCAGACATTTGCTCCAAATTTGTAGAAACCTTCCCGGATATCACTACACAAGTTATGAATCATTGCTTACACCTCTCCCACTTCCCTACCTCCTGGAAAAAGGCCTTCGTTAAAACCGTACCTAAACCCAACAAAACCGATTACAACGACATCTCATCCTACAGACCCATTGGCTTACTTGACGTATTTGGAAAGGTACTCGAGAAACTCATAGCTAAAAGGCTAATATACCATTTGAACATTACTAATAACCTGAGTGAACACCAATATGGGTTCCGTGAACAGAGGTCTACCACCGATGCCCTCTTTGAAGCACTAACACGCATAAAAACTGAGAAGAACCACGGAAACGTGGTTATGGCCGTATCCTTAGATATCAAAGGGGCATTTGACCACGCCTGGTGGCCCGCACTATTCAACAGACTTCACGTCATCAAATGCCCAGCAAACATTTACAAAATTCTAAAAAGCTACACTAACAACAGAACTGTTACCCTAAATTACGGTGATGCTACGGCCGGTAGGCTTCTGTCTCGAGGGTGCATTCAGGGTTCGGTACTGGGACCCATTATCTGGAATCTTATACTAGACGAACTTCTTTTCACAAAACTCCCTCCAAATTGTCATCTACAGGCATATGCAGATGATCTGCTTCTCATATCTTCTGCTAAAAATAATAATGAATTAGAGATTAACACAAATGAAGCATTAAATATTATTACTAATTGGGGACGAGCAGTTAAATTGGAATTCTCAACAAATAAAACCCAAGCTATAGTCTTCACGGCTAAAGCCAACAAATGTAAAATCTATGTCAACAATAGTCGATTACAGTTTTCTAATGAAATTAAATATCTTGGAGTTACAATAGATAAAAATATAAAATTCATTAAACACGTTCAAAATACAATAATTAGAGCTCAAAAAATTCATCAAAAACTTAAAATATTTGTCCGTCACACGTGGGGAATCAATTCAGAAAACATCTCAATTATATACAAACAGGTAATAGTACCCATAATAACATACGCAGCGGGAATTTGGGGTTCTGCTACAAAATATGAGTTGGTTAAAAACTTACTCAAATCGTTCCAAAGAGGTTTCGCGCTCAAAATTATAAGAGCCTTCAGAACTGTTTCGGCTACTGCTGCTATCTCTCTAGCTCAACTCACCCCTCTCCACCTTAAAGTCGAGGAAGTAGCGGCAGTGGAACAGACTAAATTCTTTGGCAATTCTCCCTTCCTCCCGGAGGACATCACTTTAGAAAAACCTGTATCCACCAAAGAACTTCTTCATCCCGCTGACAGGAAATCTATAAACTTTGAATACGCTGTCAGTCAGACTGAAATTAATAAGTTAGTCTCACCCGATTCTACAATGATCTTCACAGACGGCAGCAAACAAGACGATAATAAAGTAGGTGCAGCCTTTGTTGCTTATAAAACAAATACAACTAAAGTCATCCAAAAATTTAAACTCCATGGCAGCTGTACTGTCTTTCAAGCAGAACTGTTCGCCATCGAGCACGCTTGCCTTTGGGCCACACAAAACAACATCAAAAACTTGGCAATTCTTACGGATTCCCTTTCCAGTCTTTACGAGATCAAAAATAAACATAGTAAAAATAGATCAGTTGCACTAATACACAAATACATACACACAGTCGAAAACAATAGTGGAAATGTCGTATTCATATGGGTAAAGGCACACGCTGGCCTGGCCGGCAACGAAGAGGCAGACATTGCTGCCAAAGCAGCCGCGTTGTCCCACAACCCATATGAATACGACAAGTTCCCAATAAGTTACATAAAAACACAATTAAAAAATATTAATAAAATTAAATCTGCTCAAATTTTCAACACAGGTACACAAGGTGAACACACAAGACAATTATGCAATAATCTAGATGTCATCCATAAATTATTCGAATCTACTTCCGCTTCTTTCGAACTCACACAAATTTTAACTGGTCACGGGTACCATCTCTCGTATTTACATAGATTCAAAATCAAAATGACTGACCTTTGTCCATGTAACTCAACTTCTCAGCAAACAATTCAGCACCTTCTTATACACTGCCCGAAATATTTTAAAACTAGAAATGACCACATCTCAACCTGCAACATGGAAAACATTTTAGACCCATTTAACATACCTGAAATCGTTACAAATCCAAACTGCGTCAAATCCTTCGAAAATCATGTTAAACAAATAGTACAAACACTTAAAAAATTCAATGAAAACATAGTATAACACAGTATAAATTATCTCATTTCAAACAAAATCGTAAATTATCTTAATTCATAATCTCATCTCACAATCTCATTTCAAACAAACATATAACTCATTTAATATTTAAAAATTCAAACAATTTAAATTAAAACCCTGTTCTAGGCCGCCCGTATCAAATTGCGAGGACCTTTTACAGAAACAAGCCTTGAAAGAACCCACTCGTTTCGACGAGGGAAAAAAAAAAAAAAAAAAAAAAAAAAAAAAAAAAAAAAAAAAAAAAAACCGGACAAAACGTGATCGAGACGATCAGTTCAGTCTCAGATATTATATTCATTTTGCGTTCAGAATTATTGTATTTAAGTGTATTAATGAAAACTAGTCACCCGTAGCATCGGCCGAAATTCGACCGTAATTTAAATTAAAAAACTAAACTTCATATTGTCCAAATTAGTACGAATATTTCTCTAATTCAAATCAAATGTCATCTGACATTCTTGACGTTGTGTCTTTTCATAGTAAGACATTGAATGTTCTATTTCATTTACTAAGTACATATGTGTTTGTGACAAATGCATGGTAGTGTGTGTAATGTATTTTTAGTTGATTTTATGTATGATATATGCGTTATTTGAAAAAAATATTCACATTCTGCACTCCTTCTCTACGTCCACTATAACCGTGCAAAATTTCATACTAATCCGTCCGCGGCATATTACTTAAAAATCCGTCACAAATTTTTGCTTCACGTATTAATATAATAATGCCTTCAGTCTTATTGTAATTAGCCCTTCGGGATTTTCACCTCGCCCCTGTGGCAAGAATGTTCACGCAAAAATAGTGTGTTATGACCTTAATGTTATATTCAGTAGTAAAAATGATATTCACTAAAAATATAAATAATTCAGTAATTATATTGCAAATAGCAATAGTTAAAATTATTTTAATATTCCGATTAAAATGCCATAGACTCAAATTGTATAATATTAAATATATGGCAATTCAGAACTTGTATTATAGAGGGCGACAGTGTAATCATAATCATTCTTTATTGCATCATGCGTCATATTACATTTGATGTTCTTATAACTAATAGCCCAGCATGAGACCCTGTAAGGGCGCAGCAATGTCATATAGTCATAAAATTATTATATTAACACTGTGTGTATATAACTTCCTCTTCGCCATGCTCAGACCGGCGAACGGACCGCCATTTCAGACCTCTGTACCATATTATACTGAAATAAATCATCAGACAGCAAATTAGCTTATATTATTCAGTTGCCACCGTTTCTCACACAGATGCCATGACTCTAATGAAGGACATTGCGAAGTTAAAGGACGAAATTACTGCTATCAAGGAAACCTACGCTACAATTGCACAGTTAAGCAATTGCACAGTTAAACAATGTGAAAAAGAGATCAACCACATTGTCTAAATACATAAGAACTTTTTAAATTGTATGGTTGCGGATCACCAAGTACCTTCATATGTCTAGCACTACAGTCCACTAGCTTTTAGATCGATTCGAAAGAAATGAAGTCTGTTGATGCTCTTTTGTCTTTTTTCTCCATTTTAGTGCGTAGTTGTTCGTTGTTGCTTGAACAATTATCTGTGTAAGATTTAAACGAGAAAAAATTACAATTAATGCATAAATAGCACGCATTTTATTTAGAAAAACCACTCCAGTATACAACGAAGTTGAATACACTGTATTGCAATATACACCGTATTGAAATATGCATCAATTTTGCATCGTGAAAACGTTAGTAGGCATAAACGAGGTGCATATTTGCTTGATAACGGTCTATTTGGTCTATCACCGTCAATAAATAATGCACTAAGGATAATAATTAGTGCAAAATTCGTATTTTGTCGATGTAAGGTATATTGATATAAAAAATACAATTTTTTACCATTAAACCTTAACTTCTCGGCCTCAGATCGCCCGTAATTTGTTTTCCTGTTAAATATTGTCATGTTCCTTCCTTCAACCGAAAACATATCTGTTCGATACTGTTGGCAAAAATACATTTCCTTTTACGACTTACGACTCCCCTAGAGTACTTTAAAATATTTTTAACATAAATTTCTTAACTGTTTTATGTAACATGACTAATGATCATGCTAAGTCCATAATAAGAGTACATAAACCCCAAAGCAGGGTGACGAGATGGAGGGAAACAAATGTGGACGAGATGTACACTTTTATTGGTATCTTATTTTTTATTGGAACCGTAAGGCTCAGTAGGATAAATAGCTACTGGGCCAAATCCCATTTAGTTAAATTTAATTTATACCAATATATGAGCAGAAACCGATTTTTATTGATACTAACAATGATGTATTTTCAATACAATACTGTAAGCAATACTATGTATAATAAAGTGGAACCTTTTATTAAATATTTTATTGACACAATGAAAAATACTGTATACCCCAGTAAAGAACTATCCATCGATGAATCCATGATTTCGTTTAGAGGACGACTTATGGTTCGCCAATATATTAAAAATAAAAGAAATAAGTTTGGCATCAAATTATACGTGTTGGCTGATCCTAATAGTCTAGTACATAAGGTACACATGTATAAAGGGTCAGCTGACACTGTAGTTGGTGGTACAGGCCACGTGAATAAAGTCGTCCTCACTTTATTAAACGATTACTTAAATGCTGGTCACTCGGTTTATATGGATAACTTTTATACCAGTGTAGGACTAGCCGAAATATTGATAAATAATAAAACGTACTGCGCTGGTACATTACAAAATAATAGAAAAAAATCCATCCGTAGTGACCAGCAAAAAATTAACCAGGTAGTAGCATTTATAGAACGAATGGTAAGGGTGTATGTGTTATGAAGTGGAAAGACAAAAGAGACGTTCTTAGTCTTTCCACAGAACATACACCCAATACCGTTTAGACCGTTAATAGGTTTGGTCGTGCCGCGTCAAAGCCCGAAATAATTGTACAATATAATAAATTTATGAAAGGGGTTGACCGGCACGACCAAATGCTTTCCTACTACTACCCCTGCGAACACAAATCATTTCGATGGTATAAGAAAGTGGGTATACACATTTTTCAAATGATGTTTTTAAATGCGTACTTTTTGTACAAAACGGGGACCGGCAGAGCCTATATCTCTGGAAGTTTTCAGAGATAAAGCTTTGATCGGTCTTTTACCTCCAACAGATAGACCACGTCCTCCGCAGTACCCCAATCATATATATGCCTAAAGAATTAGAAAGAAATGAGAATGGGGTAGGGGAGACTGGGGACACTTGATCCTTACGGGAGACTAGATACACTGGATTTACAAAGCTTTTGTGTACACTATATGATTTATAAGTGGCAACATTGATAGTCTATCGTACGTTCAAACTTTCTAAGGTTGGTACTCCTGTCAAATTTGACAGTTGAGCAGATTGATTGTGTGTTTCGTGTGGCCAGAAAATATTTTTCGTAAGTTTTTATTTTGATTTCGCAAATGGATAGGAAACATATTTTGTACAAGAATCAATTTTAAACTATTCCTTATCTATGTGTTTAAACGTCTGTTTCATAGAAAAGTTTTTATAGTAGTAGATATTTTTACAATATTCTTTTATAACCTCAATATATCTAGGGTACACATGGTACACTTTTTTATGGGAGATTTGATCCCGGCGGATCAAGTGTCCCCTTATGTTAATTTTTTTAATAATTTCAAGATTAAATATGCCTAGAATATATAAAACAAAAGGAGGTGCAAGAAGGTGTCCCCTAATGTTTAGTTTTTTAATAATTTCAGGATTAAATATGCCTAGAATATATAAAACAAAAGGAGGTGCAAGAAGGTATCCCCTAATGTTTAGTTTTTTAATAATTTCAGGATTCAATATGCCTAGAATATATAAAACAAAAGAAGGTGCAAGAAAAAGAATACCAATCAATAAGGAAATCTTGGAGTTGGCTGTCAATGATGTTATAGAGGGTAAGAGTATTCGTGGTACTGCAAAAGGTTACGGAATAGCAGTTATGACATTGAAAAGATATGTCAGAAAGAAGAAAAATGCTACGACTGAAAATATTGACTACACGCCTAATTATCGCCAGTCACAAATTTTTACGTCAACTGAAGAGACAGAACTTGTTAATTATTTAATAATGGCCACTAAATTATACCATGGATTAACTCCTAAGAATGTACGAGACCTTGCATTTCAATATGCTTCTGAAAATAGAAAAAAACAATACCACCAAAATGGGTTGAACAGGAAACAGCTACTTACGATTGGTTCTACGGTTTTATGAATCGTCACAAAGAGTTGTCATTGCGTGTACCCGAAGCCACAAGTTTATCTCGCGCTACAGCTTTTAACAGACACAATGTCGGAAATTTCTTTGAGAATTTTAAAAGCTTATTGCAGAGATTTAATTTTGGGCCGGACCAAATGTGGAACGTAGACGAAACTGGAATTACTACAGTTCATAAGCCAAAAAAAGTTGTAGCGTGTAGAGGTGTCAAACAAGTGTCTAAAGTCACATCTGGAGAACGTGGGCAGCTTGTTACTGTATGTGGAGCTATAAATGCTATAGGTAACCACCTGCCACCATTTATTATATTCCCACGTAAAAATTGGCAGCAACGAATGATAGATGGTGGCCCACCGGGTACTGAAGGAGCTCCACATCCGAGTGGATGGATGACCGGGCCAAATTTCCTACTTTTCCTGAAATTTTTCCATAAGCATGTAAGATGCACCAAGGACAGCCCTTGTCTTATTATATTTGATAACCATGAGTCACACATTACTATTGACTCTATAAACTACTGCAAAGATAATGGTATCCATCTTTTAACTATACCACCACATACCTCTCAAAAATTACAACCTTTGGATCGAATAGTATTTGGAGCGTTGAAGTCATACTACAATACTGCATGCGATAATTGGATGGTTAGTCATCCAGGGCGGCCGTTAACCATATATGATTTGGCTGGATGTCTAGGCAGTGCTTACCCCAATGCAATGACTCCTAGAAATATTCAGAAAAGTTTCTCAGTTACTGGAATTTTCCCATTCAATCCTGATATATTCACAGATGACGAATATTTAAGCTCCTACGTTACCGATAGAGAAATTGTGCCAACTGAAACAGACAATATTATAACCACACCATCTGTGTCACCGTCTATTTTACTTGATCAATCTTTAACGGCTGAAAATACTGCGCCTGCTTCCCCTGCCCTCATGCTAAATACAGAAAATGATGCGCCAGTTGCACTAGTGCCAATTCCAGATGACGATGTGACTCCCAATATTTCTGATAATGAAAAGGAAAATGATTCTGCAAAATCTCCCCCAAAGTTGCTTTCCTTATGTATGGCCAGTAATAGAGATGCCCTTACGAGTTCTTTCAATAATAACAGACCGACGGCAGCTGGTTCTTCACAAATTAGAAATAACGACAGCCCTTACGATCCAAAACCTTCGACATCAGCATTTGTAAGTCCTGAAGTAATAAGACCACACCCCAAAGCAGGACCGAGAAAAGGATCTGGAAAGGGGAGAAAAAAAGGTAAAACTAGGATTTTAACAGACACACCGGAAAAACTGGCAATCGAGAATGAGTGGGCAGCTAGGAAACAGAAAAAAGAAAAGAAGATTTGCAAAGCGAAAGTAAAAGCAGTAAAACGTAACCTAAATTCACAAGAACAAGAAGTGACGACGTCGGAAGATGAAGAACTACCGCCATCGCCAGAATCAGTTTTAAGTTCGTTTAATGAAAGTGTTGTCTCTAATAGCAGTAGTAGCGAATCAGAGAATGAAGACGACTCCAAATACTCCATCATCATTGGAGATTGGGTTATTGTGAACCTAATCTCTCAAAAGAATCTCGTTCATAGATATGTTGGGCAAATACTGAGGGAAAGTCGCGCTGGATATGACATTAAATTCGCAAAAAAAATTAATGATAAGATGTTCAAGTGGCCTGTTAAAGACGATATTAGTTCAGTTGCCAAATATCAAGTTGTGAAGAAACTACCAGTTCCAGAAGTGAAATCATCATCAAAAAGAGTTATTAGTTTTAAGTTTCCAAAATCATTAAGAAAATTTAATATTGAGAAATAAAAATGAAAAGATAATTGCTATTAGATATAAAAAAAAAGACTATAACTTTAAGAGATAATAACTATTTTTTTTTTTAACCAAAGGGGTATTTTGTTATGTTGTGTTAATTGCAAAATTTATTTAATGTTATTTTTTAGTTTTAAGTTAAAAAAATATTAGAACTTTAAGTAACATTTTCTGTTAATATTGAGAAAAAAAAAAGTGAAAAGATAATTATTGATGTTATTAGATAAAAAGAAAAGAAACTTTAAGAAAGAATAACTAATTTTTTATTTAACCAAAGGGATATTTTGTTTTGTTGTGCCAATTGCAAAAATTATTTAATGCTTTTTTTAGTTTTAATTAAAACAATTACTAGAACTTTAAGTAATATTTTCTTTTTAACAAATTAACATGTGATTTGAGTTCTCAGAAATAAGTTTTTTGATTAGTAGTTGATTAATAAGCATAGTCATAAATGTCAAAAAATAGATGATGGCTAGTAGATAAAAAGCAAATAAATGATTCATTAAAATTATTTTTTTTTTCCTTTTCTTCTTTATTAGAATCACATGTCCCCGAATGTGGGAGACTTGTTCCCCCCAGGATCAAGTCTTCCAGACGGGGGGGATCAAGTCAGACACATATATGGGACACATGATATCATTCCCAATACGAAGTTTTCATGGGCTAGTTAGTAAAGTTATGTACATATATCACTTGCTATTATACTTAGTATAACCAATGAAATTCCACATATTTAAGTACCAAAATATTTAAAATAGGATTAATATTTACAAAATAATTGCCAAAAAACAAAAGGGGGGATCAAGTGTCCCCAGTCTCCCCTAACCTACTTTCATTATAACCTCAAAATGGTGTAGTGGCCAATAGCTGTCACAATTATTTGAATGACTTATAGTTATTGTTACCAATTGCCAATTGCTATAGTTAAAACTAAATAAATAAATAGCGTTGTTAATGAAAACAACGTCTTCTGTTACAATAATAAGCGTCATATTCCATTACCATCATTTTAAAATCACTGTAAACAGTTATTGGCCTAGGCCAATAACTATGTTATCCGTCAAAAAAACTTGTAGAAAAAGGAGGCCAATTACTATATACACTTTTATTCATTTTGAATAAGTTAGTTTAAAATTACTTTCTTTCTTTTATATCAGGTCCATAAAGGAAAAACAATGCCGAAGACACCACAATACACAAAAGAGGCCCTTGACGAGGCTTTAGAAAAAATTAATACTAAAACTATGTCCTTGCGAGCAGTTGCAAAAAAATATAATATACCGAGAGCTACTTTACAATTTAAACTAAAAAATCCTACTTCAAAATCTCAATTTGGACCAACACCGTATTTAACATTTGAAGAAGAAAATGCTATTACAGAATGGTTGATTAAAATGGCACGTAAAGGCTTTCCTAGAAAGTCAGATGATGTTCTCGACACAGTTCAAAAATTTTTGACTGACAATCCACGCGTTACTCCTTTTGTCAATAACCGACCTGGTCAGGGATGGCTAAAAGCTTTTTTAAAACGTCACCCTAGTTTAGTAAAAAGAACCAGCGAGGGAGTAACTAAAGCCAGTGCCTGCGTGTCTGAAGCTGACATAAAGAAATGGTTTCTTGAAATAAGAAACTACTTCACGAGTGAAAACCTGTTAGAGGCAATTCAAGATCCAAAACGTGTTTTCAACGCTGACGAGACGGGATTTCAGCTCTGTCCATCTACTGGTCGCGTGCTTGCTGCTAAAGGAGACAGAAATGTTTATTCTGTGGAGCTAGGGAACTCCAAGGAAAATGTAACCGTATTATTTACATTTTCTGCTGATGGCACAACTTGTCCTCCTTTAATTGTGTTTCCCTATAAACGACTCCCTGAAAAAATTGCTTCCTCAGTGCCACCTAAATGGGGTATAGGAAGAAGTGATACGGGATGGATGACAGCGGATGTTTTTAACCAGTTCATCACCGAAATATTTGCTCCATACCTCGCTGAAAACAGTATCATAAAACCAGTTATCTTATTTATAGATGGTCACAAAAGTCATATCACTTTACAGCTTAGTTTGACTTGTAAAGAGCTAGGTATTGAACTAATTGCTCTTTACCCTAACACAACCCGTATCACTCAGCCTGCAGATGTTTCCGTCTTTGGGCCTATAAAAAAAATGTACCGAAACGCAGTTCGAAAATTTCAATCAGAAAACATTGGAGAGGTGGTAACGAAGTTAAATATCGCTGTTATTCTAAAAACTGTCGTAGATGATTTGAAGCCTGAAATTATAATAAATGGTTTTCGAGCATGTGGTTTGTGTCCCTTTGATGAGAATGCAATAGATTACTCCAAATGTCTAGGTACACTGAAAAATGCAGAAGAGTACAATGATAAAAACAAGCTCATGTCCTTAAAAGAATTTGAAAACATTGTAGGAGTAGACATGATAGACAAGTTGAAAGTGCTTAAGTCTCAAGGTGTCACCACGAATGATTCATCTCCTACATTATTTAAACTCTGGTCCTTTTTTGAAAGTGGTCACCAACAGAAGGATTCGACTGACATCGAAATACAATACGATAATAATACATCAACAAATGTAAATTTTACCAGAGAAAACCACGTGACTACACTAGAAATTACTATGACACCTACAAAAATTACAAGTTTGAGCCAGCCTTCGACTTCTGCTACTGTTACTACTTTACCAGAAACTGCACATTTCAACAAGTCAATTAATGATTATTTACCTAATGCACCAGAAAATACGAGAAAGTTTATTCGAAAGACAGAAAAGAATCCATTTGCCATTACTTCTGATAAATTTAGGTCAGTTATTGAGAGAAAAGAACTAGAAAAGCAAGAAAAGGAGAATCAAAGAATAGAAAGAAAAAGAATAAGAGAGGAGAAGGCAGCTGAACGGCAACAAAATGCTTTAAGGACGAACAAAGGAAAAGGTTTAGGAAAAAAAACAAAAAAAGGAATACAAAATAATGACGACAAGACTGAAGTTAAAATAGAAAATATGAAACCAAAGATACTGTCGAATATTGACGTAGTTACTTGTGATACGTGCCATCGTCTAGTAGCTAAAAATAAATCCCTGTTATGTGATTGCTGCAACAAATTTTATCATCAGCATTGCATTCCAAGCAAACATAAAGAGCACATACCAGATGATGATGAGTTGTCTGGTTTTGTGTGCCATAAATGTTTTTTATTAAATGATGATGACTCTGAATCTTTTGAGAATGATGATCATCAAGAAGATATGTTTTAGTTATTAAAAATGTTCAAGTTTCGATTTATATTTTATATATTTCAATGTGGCCAATTACTGTCTGATCTCATGGTCAATAACTACAATGTTATGGCCAATTACTGTAATTTTAAGTTTTAAGTTTTAAAGTTAATTTTATTTTGAAAATGTTTGATAACAGTGTATGTAAGACGTTATAACTAATAAATACATTAACATTGAACCATATGTCATGACTTTTATTTATTTTCAACTTAGCGTTTTAATTTTGATAAAATTTTTAGATCTTAAAGTCGCTTAACTGGCCAATAACTATACCGTTTCCCCTACATACTATATACATACTTTCATATTTACATGCTAGTTTATAAAGAATATTATATGATCCCACCAAGTATTTAAATTTGATTAAAAACAGTGTAACTCAACCAACGTTAAATGATACAATGTATGATCACTAATTTACAAATTTTTCAGGTGGTTTGTGATGCAGACTTGAGTATTATTGACATTGTTGCTAGGTGGCGCGGGAGTGTCTATGACTCTCGCATATTATTTATAACAGGTGGTAGAACCAGTGTCGTTCGACCGGGGAGGTACCACCGCCACACCTTGCGTTTCGATGGAAGGGTGTGGTTGCCGGTACACTTTTATATGAGGCGACCATCATAGTCCTCGGGAGTAGCAACACATCTGTGATTGACTTCAGATAGAACCCATGTTCTGTATGAAGTTGATTACAGATGTCCATGGGCGGCAGTGACCACTTACCATCAGGTGGACTGCATGCTCGTTTACTACTTCAGTGAAATAAAAAAAAAAATCGAGAAAGCCGTTTGAAGCAGAGATTTGAGGCAGGAGCATTTTCAGGCATATTGTGGGGAGATAATGGATACCCCTGTACTCCTTATTTATTTACCCCCATCCTTAGACCAAATAATATTCAGGAAGTAAGATTCAACAGGGCGCACATTCAGACCCGAAATACAGTTGAGAGGTGTTTTGGCATACTGAAGCAAAGGTTTCGTTGCTTGCTAAGAGGCATGTATTGCAATGTCGACACAGCCAGAACTACAATTGTGGCATGCGCTGTTCTGCACAACATTCCCATGGCAATGAATGAGAACATTTGTCCTGTCGAGCATATAGAGCAACCCTCTCAACCCACTGCAAATAGACAACTGAATGTCCAAAATACATTAAGAGGAAATATTAGAAGACAACAATTTATACAAAGATATTTTTAAGATCATTTTTTTTAGTTGGACTTGTGTTATTTCAACATATAGGAAATACACAGATGATTTTTCAAGTGTTCATACATGACCAAATCCAAAACTATAGTATTGATAAAATCTTAACTTCATCATACATTTTAATTTTGAAAAAACCTATATTAATGTGCCATAAGATTAACATCTCATGGGAAACTTAAGAAGAGTAGATTTTCAAGAAAACACATTTATTAATACAGTATGTTATATATTATTTATATTTTTAAAAATAAACAAAAACAATTAACATTAATCTAAACAATTTTAGCTATTAATTATCATTTTTTTCCAACTGAGCTATTTCTAACTCCAATTTTTTTATCTTGAGTTGAGCAATTCTAATATTATACTCATGTTCTACCTTTAACATTTCTAAATGTCTTTTTTTATAATTTATGTTACTGTCCACAATTGATTTTTTCATATTATGATAAACCCTGTAAAACCAAACATTTTATGTAAATTTATGATATGTAATTAAAATTATAATGCTTGTAGTATAAACCTTTACACTTGCCTATTTTCAGAAATCTTTTGATCGTTTTTGTTATTGTTTGTTTGTTGCTTGGGTAGATCTGCAAGTAAAATTAATCATTAAATACATTATTTGTGAGACAATTCTGTTGTTTCATTTATGTGTAATGTAATTTATAACCTTGCTTAGCTGAAGTGGGTGATTATCTTAATGCTTCCACTATTGTAAGAGGATCAGTATTTGTGCAGAATGATGTGCTAGAGATGTCATTTTTATCCATAGCTTGGCTTATCTGTAACATCAAGAATTAAATAACATGAGATTCATTAACTGTGTAAAAGTATTCTCATATATAACTAAAATAAATTTTAGTTTATTCTCATATATAACTAAAATAAATAAAAATTATGTCAAGTAGAAATATTTATCCGAGGCATTCCAACAAGTCGTCAGGGGCAGCAACGCATCTGTGGTGGACCTCAGATAGGATTGTTATCTTAACTGGGTTTGATCACACTGCACATTACATCAGCATCAGCAGCAGTGATCCCTTACCACCGTGGACAATGTTATAACAAGACAGTATGAAAATACCTACCCCATCATGCACTACTGCATCACTATCATAGTAGTTGTGGTCTACAATAAAATCGTGGGGAGCAATCTCCACTATTTATAAGTCCTCTTGAGACGGTGATAGAGGCTTTGGCCCACCACCTGTACATGACTGCTGCTGTCTATGAAAAGATAGACTTTCGCATTTAATTTCATGCGCTGCCAAGCCAGCTTCACTTGACCATGGGATCGATTTTTTCCAGTTATTTCATTAAACCTAAAACATTACAAACACTGCTTACTACATACTACTACTACTTCCTACTTTACCTTCCTTTTGCAAGGCTTATAGATACTTTACATGTGTAAATACATATGTACTAACTTTGTTGTCACATTTTTCCACTCTTTGATCTTTTCTATGTTTATTTGGGCTTTCGTAGATTTGTTCTCTAAAATGTGTGCCGACTCGCTTATGATTTGGCGCAATATTTCCTGAAGATAAAATCAAAATATTATAGTAAGTGAAATTACTCGTAAACTAATGTACTACAAAATAAGAATATTTTGGAGTAAATTAACATCCGGAGTACTACTAATTTGGTACTCACTTTTTCTTCTTCATTCCAGTTTTCACATCGTTTTTTTGTTTCTAATTCCATATTATTTAAAATTCTAACTAACAAAAATATTGAATATACCGGGGTATGGGTATAGGTATTTATGTGTTTTATTAAGTTTTCGTAATGTTTCAAACTGGGCGCGCATGTTGTTCCTTTACAAGTCAAAGTTTGGTAAAGTTTGAAAGTAAAAAATAAAAATAATAATAATTTTATTAATAATAATAGAATTAAAAAAAGATTAAAAGTATTCTGAATGTTAAATTTTCTAAAGTTTTATAAATATGTGGTATTTTATAAGAAATAATTATTTTTATGACTATATTCACGAAACGGAACGTCGCACTCATTAAATAAGAATAAGTGAAAGATTTTTTTCGTTCATTTGTCTATAGACATGATTTGAACCATATAGTAGTCAATGGTTCTTTTTTCTTTTGTAATAGAGTCGGGTTTAAACTATGGTACCTAAGTTAAGCCCGGACTACAAAGTCTAGGTTTAAAACTGGGTCTAACAAGTTTTTTTGTAATAAGACCGATAGAATTTCCAGCGAGGGACTTTTATCTTGTTATATTCAGGACCAGGAATGTATGGAATCCATGGCAGTGAAAGTATATTTATTGTCTTCATGTTTAGGTCTCATTTTATAAAAAAATATGTCTTCTATCAACAGTGATTGATTTAATGGAGTTATTTTTTTTGTAAACTCGGTTGAAACCGCGAGCCATTGCTAGTATTTAAGATAATTACTTTGCTACTCTCATTATTGAGTAATAAGATATTCTGTTTCGTTGGTGTCATGAACACAAAGAGTCGACGACAACACCAAATGCATAACGGACATCTAAATAGGTCACTAAAATGTCTGCCTTGCTGAAATATAACCCTGAGAATTATTTGGTGGATGGCCTAAAAAACTCTCTCATTCTGAGAAAAGACCCGTTGAACTTATAAAAATACATTCTATACCTAAATGCCTCAATAGACGTTTCAGTCTCCTTTCGTAAAGAATAATACCTGTAATAGGTACTTTTGCGCTTGCAACAATGAAGGATCTTACGATGTTGAATTTAATGAACGATGTATAAAAGCATTTAAGTTTCATATACGCCATGCTTCTGTTTGTTAAATTCCTAAGTTGTAATAATTTAATATTCATCTTTTTGTTACAGAATTTACGAGCATGCAAAGGAGCCGGACGCGGTCGAGCTCTGGAGCATAGTGCAGGCGACGCCACAAGGGATATGATTATTATGTTACACAAGTATACATTCCACCTGTTGGTAAGTGGTCACCATCGCCCATGATCATCTATGATAACTACCAGATGGTAGTAGTACTGGATCTGAGGTTGGCTGTAGATGTGTGATGATGAATAAATTACATCTCCTCCTGTATGTCTCTCTTAACAAAATCTTCAAACCAAAACACAGCAACACTTAACACTGCTAAATCTTACACCATTTTTCTTACACTAAATATTTTGTTGTACAGGTTAGCAAGGAACTCGGAGAAATTAAAGAAGAATTGGGAACCTGACGGCTGCAGGGGCAGAAGCCGGAGCCTAGGCAGGAGGAGCCTCGATATGTGGATATGAGACATTGTATTAGCGCTTTTTTCTACTAACACGATACCACACTTGCTCTTTTGACAAAAGGAGATCTCCCGCCAGGCTATTTGATCATGTCTGGGGAGCGGCAGTGCTCCGACAGCCGTTGTTCGAAACTTGTATATATGCGTATTGAGATTACTTCGATAGCGTGTTTCTGAATACTAGTAGCGCCATCTTTTGACGACTTGCGGAAGGTCGCCACAATCTGATGCGGAAGGATTAAGAATGAGACCTTTTGTAACATTCTACATTCAGTAAGCACCTAGCATCAGACAGAACAACACAAGCTCCACATTTAAAATTCTTTTAAAAAGGAAAACCGCCGCAAATACCGCCAAAAAAGTGTTCACGTGATAGAATATTGAGTGACTCGCCAGGATTCGTATGCGCAAGACCCTACTTCAAAGGACTTCGAAGCAGCAGACCCTGGAACTTAGAGGGCATATCCCAGGTAAAGTCCAAATATCGAAACAAAGAAAACAACACACCGCGTAGACCGCATCGAGACCAACCAGACGATAACGGTATCTTCTCAAAACACAAACTCTACACGGAGATATGACCGCCGCAATATTTAAAAACCACGTGGTAAACACAACCACGCGGTCTATAAAATAACCTCAATGCGCACGTGGTTAGTCTCACGAGCACGCGGCCAAATCTGCTTGCGCTCCAACACTTCATCCACACTGACGTAGGATACCGTACGCATCCACTGTCACTCACAGAAGCTCACATAAGGCAACCCCAAGGGAACTCTTGAACAGGAAGACCAACACCCTGCGTGTTTGGGCTCTCCTGTACCAGCTCAACGAGGCCCTTGCGTGTAGCCGCCCCTTCCCCTAAAAACTTAAAACCACCTAAATCGTCTTCCCCCTAGATGCGCAAAAATACCTCAACCCCGGACCTCAACTCCTGAACCAGGCGCACAAGGACACCCGAGTTTGGGCTTAATCAACTCGGGAGGAGATTCTCTATCATCTGGCTCCAACAGAATCTCCAAATTCCTAACGTGCGCCAAGAAAAGAACAACGAGTGAACAGATATAAGATACATAATATAATAGTAGTTATAAAAATAAAAGAAAAGTTTAAGACTTATAAATAATGTCAGCCGCATCCAAGACCGCCAAAAACTCCGTGGAAGGCCACCCCGAGCGCATCAGCACCGGCAATAAAAACAGCAACATCCAGACCGGTGCTAAAGACCCAAGAAGAACTTGTCTAGAACCGCAACAGCGAGGTCCTCATTTAGCAAGGACTCAGCGGAGAGATCTCTGCAGAGTGAAAAATCCACTCCGACTGCATCTTTCAAAAAATAGACCAATCGGAACAGTCACAAACCCGTCCCGCCCTGTGGAGTCTGATGATGAATTCTCGGTTGCGTCAGAGGCATCAGAGCAAGGACGCCTGGGCATAATCAGAACCTCTAACGGACGGAGCGGTGTCCAGATGGACAAGGCTACAAAACTGGCCAATGAACAGCTCCAGAAGGCAAAAGAGGCACTAAAGGCTGCAGGCAACATGAAGAAGGAATGGAAGACCACCACGCTAGAATGCCTGCAGACGCTCTACTAGACCGTGCTGGCCCTGTCGAATTCCAGATCACGGCACAAGTACAATTTAGAGAAAGAAAGATCTCGCCATGCGCTGAAGCTAGTAAGGACGGAGATGGCCCACAATAAGCAGACGGCCGAAACCATCAAAGCCCTGACTGAGGACCTGCGCAGGACAAGAACAGAGGTTGCCGCGAATCTGGAGGAGACGAAAGGCTATAAGAAGCTAGCTTGGCTACGAGACCCAGGAGCCTTATGCTCAAATAAAGGCTCTGGCAAAAACGATGAGTATCATTGAACAGTCCACGGAGACGGTGATGGAAAAGGTGACGACGAACTATGAGCCCCTTAAGACAGAACACGCAAAAATCATCGCTAGCGTGAACGCCATTTCCGAACAACTGGACAGACTTAGAAAAGACCTGGATAAAATCAGTCTCTGTTCAGATGAGCTCAAGATTACAAATAGCAAGATTGTGCAACATCAAGTAGCCAGCCCTCCGAAAGCAGATCAACCTGATCCCAAGGAGCTGACAGAAATAAAAAAACAAATAACGCAACTCACAAAGACCTTAACACGACACTCGATACCCACGCAAGGAACGACCCCGCCACATGACATTAAGGAACATCTGCAGCCAATAAACAAGCGATTGGAAACTGTCTCATCTCAACTAAGACCCATGCGCGAGCTAAGGCAGCGGACACCTCCACCAACCATCAGTATAGGCACGTAGATAGCCCTATAAGAACTCACAAAAGCAACAGCCAAGCCCACTTACGCTCAAATGGTTTCAAAGCCTACACCACCAAAACCAAACCCAAGCCACACTCTGATAGTCTCATCAACGGACCCAAACAAAACCGGAGAAAACGTGATCGAGACGATCAGTTCAGAGTCAGATATTATATTCATTTTGCGTTTAGAATTATTGTATTTAAGTGTATTCATGATACCATCAGTCTTATTGTAATTAGCCCTTCGGGATTTTCACCTCGCCCCTGTGGCAGGAATGTTTACGCAAAAATAGCGTGTTATGACCTTAATGTTATATTCAGTAGTAAAAGTTATATTCACTAATAATATAAATAATTCAGTCATTAAATTGCAAATAACCGATTCAAATGCCAAAGACTCAAATTATATAATATTAATTATATCGCTCATCTTCTAAAAAACTATCATAACACAAGAAATCATTGTTTTGAGTTAAAATGCAGTTTAATCCCATTTTTTCTCTTCTATCGATCGATAAAACCGCCACAATTTTAGTGTGAGTTCACAAAAGATGGTGTAAATGTCTGTAAGTGAGCTAATAGCGTTCATTGAAGAACAAAATATTAAAAACATGATTATCTCAAAACTTGTTTTTTTTTGTGTTATGACAGTTTTTCAGAGGATGAGCGATATGGCAATTCAGAACTTGTATTATAGAGGGCGACAGTGTATATAACTTCCTCTTCCGCCATGCTCAGACCGGCGAACGGACCGCCATTTCAGACCTCTGAACCATATTATACTGAAATAAATCGTCAGACAGCAAATTAGCTTAAATTATTCAGATGCCACCGTTTCTCACACAGATGCCATGACTCTAGTGAAGGACATTGCGAAGTTAAAGGACGAAATTACTACTATCAAGGACACCTACGCTACAATTGCACAGTTGAGCAATTGCACAATTAAACAATGTGAAAAAGAGGTCAACCACATTCACAGACTCGGTCGAGTCTGACATCAAGTTCAACGTCAAACGAACCGAGTATGTCTTTACGGTGATAGGAGCGGTTATTTGTAGGTTGTCTAAATACATAAGAACTTTTTTAAATTATAATTGCGGATCAGCCAGTACCTTCATATGTCTAGCACTACAGTCCACTAGCTTTTAGATCGATTCGAAAGAAATGAAGTCTGTTGATGCTCTTTTGTCTTTTTTCTCAATTTTAGTGCGTAGTTGTTCGTTGTTGCGTGTTATACATTTATCTGTGTGAGATTTACACGAGTAAAAATTACAATTAATACATAAATAGCACACATTTTATTTAGAAAAACCACTCCAGTATACAACGAAATTGAATACACTGTATTGCAATATACACCGTATTGAAATATGTGCATATTTGCTTGATAACGATCTATTTGATCTATCACCGTCAATAAATAATGAACTAAGGATAATAATTTGTGCAAAGTTCGTATTTTGTCGATGTAAGGTATATTAATATAAAAAATATCATTTTTTACCATTAAAACTTAAGTTCTCGGCCTCAGATCGCCCTTAATTAGTTTTCCTTTTAATATTGACATTTCCCTTCCTTCAACCGAAAACACGATACAGTCGGCAAAAAAATTACATTTCCTTTTACGACCTACAACTCCCCTAGAGTACTTTAAAATATTTTTTAATATAAATTTCTTAACTGTTTTATGTAACATGACTAATGATCATGCTAAGTCCATAATAGAAAGAGTACATAAACCCCAAAGCAGGGTGACGATATGGAGGGAAACAAATGTGGACGAGAAGTACACTTTTCTTGGTATCTTATTTTTTATGGGAACCGTAAGGCTCGGTAGGATAAATAACTACTGGGCCAAATCCCATTTAGTTAAATTTAATTTATGCCAATATATGACCAGAAACCGATTTTTATTGATACTAAGAATGATGTATTTTCAATACAATAACGTAAGCAATACTATGTATAATAAAGTGGAACCTTTAATTAAATACTTTAATGACACAATGAAAAATACTGTATACCCCAGTAAAAATAAAAGAAATAAGTTTGGCATCAAATTATACGTGTTAGCTGACCCTAAAGGTCTAGTGCATAAGATACACATGTATAAAGGATCAGCTGACACTGTAGTTGGTGGTACGGGCCACGTAAATGAAGTCGTCCTCACTTTATTAAACGATTATTTAAATGCTGGTCACTCGGTTTATATGGATAACTTTTATACCAGTGTAGTACTAGCCGAAATATAGATAAATAATAAAACGTACTGCACTGGTACATTACAAAATAATAGAAAAAAAAATCCATCCGTAGCGACCAGCAAAAAATTAACCAGGTAGTAGCATTTATAGAACAAATGGTAAGGGTGTATGTGTTATGAAGTGGAAAGACAAAAGAGACGCTCTTAGTCTTTCCACAGAACATACACCCAATACCGTTGAGACCGTTAATAGATTTGGTCGAACCGCGTCAAAGCCCGAAATAATTGTACAATATAGTAAATTTATGAAAGGGGTTGACAGGCACGACCAAATGCTTTCCTACTACCCCTGCGAACACAAATCATTTCGATGGTATAAGAAAGTGGGTATACACATTTTTCAAATGATGTTTTTAAATTCGTACTTCTTGTACAAAACGGGGACCGGCATAGCTCTGGAAGTTTTCAGAGACCGGTTTTGACCGGTCTTTTACCTCCAACAGATAGACCACGTCCTCCGCAGTATCCCAATCATATATATGCCTAAAGAATTAGAAAGAAATGAGAATGGGGTACTCAAGCGTAGGAAGTGCTCTAGATGTTGGAGTGTGAAAAAAAAGAGGAAAGACAGTGGAATGTATTGTCCCGATTGTAATATAGGGCTGTGCATTGCGTGCTATGGTCCGTACAACGTTGAAAATAATTTGCTACTATGAGGTAACAAATTATGCAATGTAGTGTGGATCAAAGCACGCAATGATTTAAGCGTAGCAGTAGTAATAAATAAATTGTATTAAATTCAGTAAGAATTGGGGTGTACTTTATTGCTTACTTGAAAACCAATGAAAGAGAAAAGATTTAGCTTTAGCTAGTCCGCGTTTTCATTGATTTTGATCAAAGTACTAAGACACCGTCATCCTTTTTTAATTTAATACTATTTGTTACTACTGCTAAAGAACTGCTAAATCCTTAACTAGGTCAACCACAAATGCGTTGCTATCCCTGAGGACTAAATCGACCACCTTTTTTTAGGTGAAATTGTAATGTCAAATGAATATGCAGTTTACTTCATGGTAAGTGGTCACTGCTGCCCATGGACATTGTAGTATAGGGGCTCTACCTGGAATAAATTACAGAAGTGTTTCTTGCTCCGTATGTCTACAAAGGTCGGCTCATATAAGCCGGAATCAACATGATACGGGTTTATTTTAGCTATCAGCATTGTGAGGGTAATTGGCAAGTAGACTAATAACTAAAGGAGAATGGCGAATTTCAATACATGCTTGGCTCTAATATTTTTTTAAACGTATACTGTTATGACGTGTGTAATTATGTAGATTATCATATTGTAAATTCATTAAAAAGATAATATTTTCTTTAAAACTTAAGGTTTTTTTATATAACTTAAGGCATGTTATACTTTGCAAGTCAAATTAATTATACATAATTGTTTTGTTCTTTGTAATTATTACTCCGTTGACTTCGTCTGGTAATTAGCTAACATAAAAAATAAAAAAATATATATAAAAAGATAGTTACGTTGGCGTAACCAACCCTAGTTCTTAAGTTCAATTAATGTAATAGCGTAATTAGTGTAAGGTGTAGCGATAAGAGATTTTAGCGTGTAAGCTTTGTATTAAAATAAAGACAGTCTGAATCTGCTCTCTGGCTTGACCAGTCGTTTTGTTTATTAAATATAATTTTTAAAAACCCTCGAGTCGGACCTCGATAGTTAACTGGCGCAGTCGGTAGGATTCGCGTCTGATTAAACGGTGAAAATTCCGCGAATAAATTCGGGACAACCGCGACGCGAATTAACAAGATACCTACATCGGGTCCAGCTCAGCAGCCAGCCAGCCACTACGCAGCAACAAAGCCGCGCAGCCAAGCAGCCAGCCGCCCAACGACAAGGCAGCCAACCAGTGGAGAGACTCACCGCCTGAATTCGGCAATGCTCGTGGGGTAAGCATTTATTCTGTTGCTCCCGAGATTTCCTTTGATTGTTCCAAGTGTTCCAACTAACATTTGTGTGATAATCTATTTTAAAATTTTGTGTATTTTATTTGTGTGAAAAATGGCTTTAAATAATTCAGAAACGAAAAGCGAACAAAGTGTTATGCCGTACGAGACATTATCAATTCTTTTGCCCACGTACGACGGTAACAGGAAAACCTTAGAATTTTATATAAATAGTGTGGAAAACGTATTAGAGTTGGTAGAAGGTGCTAGCCAAACGGTCCCCATCGCATGTTTAATTAAAAATAAATTAACAGGAAAAGCCGTTGAGGCGTTGTCACAGCACAATGAAAAATGAAAAATGAAAAATGAAAAATGTTTTTATTGATTAAATTAAGGTTATAAAACAAGACGCAAGGGCCCCTGTACTGGGATGGTTTCCCGTATTACTGGGTACCCCGCTCATCACCAGGGCTAGTAAATAATTTAATCAGTTTTATTTTATCTATACAATACAATGCTTACTAAGGCAAATATAATAACTTATTAAGCTTAACTTATTAAATTATAAGCAAGAACATGTGAGTGAGTGAGTGAGAAAGAGTGTGTGTGTGTGTGTGTGTGTGTGTGTGTGTGTGTGTGTGTGTGTAGGTGGGGTGGGATATAAGTGTATGAGAGAGAGTGTGTCTAGAGTATAGTGAATGTGTATTTTGAAGCCCATGAAAAATGTTATATTATTGTTAATAAACTTAACATGTTATCTTTGTAACAACTGCTCTGTTTCATTGTAGTTGAGGGATAACAAAAAAATTGTCACAACTTTTTTAAATTTAGTAATAGTTAAGGGATGAATGTTTAATTTAGTATCAATATAGTTGTACAGAGAGGTAGACTGACACTTATACTGTTTTTTCTTGAAGTTGGTTCTATATGTTGGGATTTGACAAACTTTAGGTCTTCTACGTTTCTGAGTTTGACTGATAACGTAAGGTAGCTGACGATGAACTTTTTCTATAGAACGCAAAATATACAACTGGCGGGTGTTAAGCAATTTGAGGGAGTTATATAAATCAAAGGAAGAGAATCGGACAGGTTTATTAAAAGTCACCTTAAGAAGAGCTCGTTGAACCCTTTCCAGGGACAAAAAATGGGATTTAGCTGCTCCACCCCAGACGGGGATGCAATAGCCTAAAATAGATTGCGCTAGCGCTTTATAAGTGGTGATTAGAATACTTTGATTTGCTACCTGTCTTAGTTTTTTAAAAATCCACATCAGTTTCCTCAACCTGTCACTGATTGTACGGATATGAAGTTTCCAGGTTAGGTGTTGATCAATTGTCACTCCGAGGTATTTTATGTGATCTGTATTGGCTATAGTATTACAGAGGCAGTCAGTGAATGGTGGATCAATACATGTATGCACTTTTATATTAAATCCGGTGTGAGGCAGGGTATTTTTCCGAATAGAAAAATTGACATATTTAGTTTTAATAGTGTTAAGTGTTAATAAGTTAGACCTGAGATAATTAGAAATACAAAAAAGACCCTCCTCTACAGTAATTTTTAACTTCTCCCATGACTCATCAAAGAAAATTAGAGCGGTATCGTCCGCATAAGTGTAAATATTGCAGTTATGGATATTAAAGTTACATAAATCATTAACGTACACGAGAAATAGGGTAGGACCGAGGACACTACCTTGTGGGACTCCATAAGAGATATCAGATAAGTCGCTTAACATGTAGTTATCACCTAATTTAAGTTGTTGATGGCGGTCTGAAAGATAATCTTTAAAAAGCAGATGAGGTAGGCCTCTAACACCGATTTTATAAAGTTTATCTAGTAAAATGTTCGTGGAAACAATCAGTGCAAATCATGGGAGGATATTAAAAAGATACTTAGAAATCGGTTTGGAGAATTTAGGGGGGAGGTGCAATTAATTAACGAACTAATGCATCTCTCCAAAGACAAATTAAGCATACAAATGTTCGGTGATAGAGTTAGAGAGTTATCATGCGCTATGATAAACAAGGATCCTAGTAAACGGGAACTGTACGAAAAAATGGCAATAGACGTTTTCTTGGATCAACTCGACCCAATCGTAGCCTTAAATATCAGGTTTCAGGGTGCGGTCGAGCTTGAGGAAGTTATCAAAATAGCGAAACAGGAGGAAATAAAGTTAAAAATTAAAAGACCTTTGTTAGAAAAAACAAAGCAGGTTGTACCCCCTAGGCCTAACATAAATCAAAATTATAGGTATCCAATGCAAAATAATTTTAGATATCCTTATCAGGTACCTCAACCCAACATAGGTCCTAGACAGCCTAACTGTCAACAACCCACAAATGTGCCGCGACCGAGACCGAACCAGCCACAACCTGGTCCCTCGAGTGCTAGGCCTGCGAAAGTAAATTACCAGGAGGAACCCGACAGCGACGCTGAGCAGGAACCTTATTCCTTAGAGGAGGAACATGAAAATTTTTGTGTAAACGTAAATACAGAAACAATAACTTAGTATATGTTAATATAAACAGAAATAACAAACTGCCATACATCTATATTAGCGAGTTAGGTGGTAGGTTTTTATTAGACACCGGAGCCTCACAGTCGCTCATAAGCCCGGATGTAGCCCGAAACCTTAACGTAAACACGCAGATAAGAACCGAGACCCATTATATTAAAACACCGCATGGGATAACAAAACATAACGAGGTTGTTTATCTTAAATTGCCCAGGATGTTTAAGTGTAACTTAACACATAAGTTCCTTATGTTTAATTTCGACAAAGACTTTATCGGGTTATTAGGAGTCGACTTACTTGGTCAGCTAGGCTCACAAATTGACATTAAGAACATGATCTTAAGAACGGAATCGGCGTGTATTCCCATAAAGGACGATATTAAATCGTATATTAGTGTCCAGCCTAATAGTGAACAATTAATATCATTAGCGTGCAATTATAGGGAAGGCATTTACGAATTGGAGGAACAACAAACCGAAAGCGGCTTATTGTTTCCCGCAGCGCTAGTAGCAGTAAAAAACGGAATAATAAAGACGACAGTTATAAATACAACGGAAAATAAAATTAAATTAAAGAAAGGTCACCCCGTTAGAATGACTTATCTCGATCCATTAAGTGAAGTTAAAAAAAAAGAGTCCCGTGTATATTAACGCAGTATATAGTGACGATTTATTAAAGAAAAATTTAAATAGATTAAGAACGGATCACATGAACGAAGAAGAAAAACGTATGATTAAAAGACTTTGCTTTAATTATAGAGATCTTTTTTATTGCGAGGATATTCCACTCACTTTTACTCATCAAGTAAAACACAAACTCAGATTAACAGATGATAACCCAATTTTTGTAAGAAATTATAGGCAAGCTCCTAAACAGAAACAAGAAATTCAAAATCAAGTCGAAAATTTATTAAATCAGAATATAATTAGGGAAAGTATGTCGCCGTGGTCTTGCCCAGTCCACCTAGTCGAAAAAAAATTAGATGCATCTGGAGAGAAAAGATGGAGGTTAGTTATTGATTATAGGCGTTTAAATGAGAAAACCATTGAAGATAAGTACCCGTTACCAAATATCAATGATATCTTAGATAGATTAGGGAGAGCACAGTATTTTACGACTATTGATTTAGCATCAGGGTATCATCAGGTGGAAATGAACCCAGATGATATAGAAAAAACAGCATTTAGCACCGATAGAGGGCATTATGAATTCCTCAGAATGCCTTTTGGCTTAAAAAACGCCCCAAGTACTTTTCAAAGATTAATGGATGTAGTTTTAAGAGGCATAGACAATGTATTAACGTACCTCGACGATGTAATTATATACTCAGTTAGCCTGCAAGAGCACTTAGATAAATGCGAACAGGTCTTTAAAAGGTTTAGAACCCATAACCTTAAAATTCAATTAAACAAATCCGAATTTCTACAAAAGGAAGTTAAATTTTTAGGACATACATTAACGAGCGAAGGCCTTAAACCAAACGCAGATAAAATCGCTGCGATTAAAAAATTCCCAATGCCTAAAACTCAAAAGGAAATAAAATCGTTTTTAGGATTGGTCGGATATTACAGAAAATTTATTCAGGATTTCGCAAAATTAACAAAACCATTAACTAAATGTTTAAAAAAGAACGCGAAAATTGAAATTTCAAATGAGTATAAGGAATCATTCGAGAAGTGCAAGGAAGTTCTAATTAACTCCCCAATTTTACAATACCCCGATTTCGAAAAAACATTTATTCTCACAACGGACGCTTCAGACGTTGCTTTAGGCGCGGTACTATCTCAAGGCACGGTAGGCCAGGACAAACCCGTAGCATTTGCATCGCGAACGTTGTCAACAACGGAAGAAAAATATTCCACAATTGAGAAAGAACTTTTAGGGATAATTTGGGCAGTGAAATACTTTCGTCCGTACCTGTATGGTAGAAAATTTACAATTTACACAGACCACAGGCCTCTCACTTGGATTATGTCACTCAAAGACCCGAATTCAAAATTAACTAGATGGCGTTTAAAATTAGCCGAATACGATTTTCAAATTATACATAAAAAGGGTAAAATAAATACGAATGCGGATGCGCTGTCACGCGTTAAAATTATTTATAACAACGAAGTAGAGCAGGAGGAGACGCCCGGCGAAATTCTAGACTTAGTATTAGATAGGGAACAAGACAACCAGGTTTCAATTAACCCCGAACCAAGTACTTCACAGGTTGCAGTGGATGATTTAGAAGGAATAGATATTGAAACATTGTTAGATACTTCGATAATACCGGTAGAGAATAGAATAATAGATCCAATATCAGACCTTTTTAGTCCTATTGCGAGTCCCGTTATTCAAGAAAGCACAGAACCAGTGTACAAAATTCCTGAAATCGAGGACGCAATTGATAGGCAGCGTAAACAATTTCATATACGAAGATCGCCAGGGTATGAGTACAAGGTAGAAGATAGATCGAAAGGGAAAGTAGTTATTAAAGACGTATTTATACCCATTAACGAAACAGAACCTCAAATTATTAAATTCTTAAAAGAACATACGATTGCAGATAGAATATTCCATTGTTATTTCTACGACGAGGAATTATACAATAGTTTTAGCAAAGTATATAAAACAATATTTGATAACCGCGGTCCAAAACTTATTCGTTGTAAGACAAAAGTTACGTTTATTGAGAATAGGAACGAACAAACGGAATTAATAAGGAATATCATGAAGGAAAAACAATACATAGAGGAATACAAGAAACATATAAACATGTGCATAGAAATTATCATTGGCCTAATATGTTATTAACAGTTCAGAAGTTCATAAACCAGTGTGATAAATGTTTAAAATCTAAATACGAACGGAATCCATTAAAGCTTCCGATTTCTCTTACGGAAACTCCACACAAACCCATGGAACACATGTTTATGGATTTGTATAGTAGTGGCGGAGTTACATTCTTAACTATAATAGACAATTTCTCTAAATATGCACAAGCAATTCCTTTAGCAGCGGCCACAAGCATTCATATAGCTGAGGCGTTGCTTACGTTATTCTCAATAATAGGCGTACCTAATAAAATAACAACGGATTCGGATCCTAAATTCGATAACGAAGTTATTACAGAAATATGCGCAATGCACAATATACGTATTCATTTTACGACCCCTTACAACCCAAATTATAACTCGCCTATCGAGAGATTACATTCAACACTAGCGGAAATGATTAGGATTCAAAGAATAACAGATAGAGAAGAGACAACAAATCTAATGAAGTACGCAATTATCGCTTATAATAACACGATTCACTCTGCAACAGGATTTACACCTTTTGAGTTGTTATTAGGACATACTAGTAGCAGGAACCCCTTAGAACTACATTGTACAAAAGAGTTTTATCAGGAATATGTGAACAAACACAAACAAATAATGGAGAATGTTCATAAACTAATATCAAGTAAATTAGCAAGCGATAAACAAGCAGTAGTTGAAAGAAATAATAGAAACACCGAAAGTGCTTCATTTAAAGTAGGTGATAAGGTTTACAAACAAGTGGCTAAAACAGCTAGAAGTAACAAATTGGAGCCAAGATATATAGGTCCTTACACAATTGTTCGAATACATCCCGAACAGATAGCAGAAATTGTAGGAAAGCACGTGAATGCTAAAACAATTAGAGTGCACTTCAGAATGTTAAGACGCCCCATGAATGTTTCAGGAGAATCACCGTCTGCATCACAGCCCTCTGGTTCACCGGAGTCGTCGCAATCGTTGAACCTATAGACAGTCACAATGGTGTTTTAGTACTTAAAGAAGCAAAAGTGCACCACCAAGTAGATACGTACCATTTAATCGTAATTTATAATGTGTCAAAAATAAGTGAAATCTATTTAGAAGTATGTAAGGATTATTATTCATTTAATTTTAAGAATCAGTATATTTCTAGTAGTAGAGATAGTTTAGTAACTAGGCAGCAGATAGAATATTTAATAGAAACTATAGAAAGTAAACTAGTTTATTTAGGTTCTAAGCAATTAGGTATCGCAGGGGTACGAGGAGCAAGAAATAAAAGAGGATTAATCGATGGACTAGGCTCAGTAGTAAAAGCTATAACAGGGAATTTAGATCAAGAAGATGCAAGGAGGTTTGAAAGCCAAATCCGAGAAATTAGAAATTATGCGGTAGCTAGTGAAAGGAAACACAATCAAGCAGTAGGTTTGATGAAAGCTTTTATAAGCCAATATAACGATAAATTAGATAAAATAAGGAAAAATCAGGTAAAATTGGTAGAAGCAATAAACGAAATAAATAAAATTCAAAATCTTGCCCAAGCATTAACTATTTATAGTCAAATTGGAACGTGTCTTCAACAACTTTACGATAGATTACTTACTTTAGAGAACGCTATTACGTTTTCCAACTTAGGTCAGTTACATCCAAGTGTAGTAGACCCGAATTACCTGATTGCCGAATTAATAAACGTACAAAACGAAATTGAGTGGCAACTAGCATACGCACCCTCGTTACAGCATATACATAAGATTGCAAAGTCAATTACAGTAAAAGCCTACAGCACAAATGAATCACTTAATTTTATTTTGGAAGTACCATTGGTTACTAACCATCCGTACACGTTACTCCATCTTTATTCAATCCCTAATGAAAATAATACAGTTCTCATTCCCAAAAACCCTTTCCTTATCTTGGGAAGCTCAGAATTTGCATATCCTCGCGAGCGATGCCTGCACATCACAGAGTCAGAGGCGATATGTCGTCATGTAGAGTGGCAGCCCCTCAAACGATCCGAAGACTGCATCGCCCAGCTGATCCAGCACGAAAAGCCCCATAATTGTACATACGCCAAAGCTAATTATGAAGATAACATTATAAGACAGATTAAGGAAAACAGCTGGATTATTATTTTGAAAAGAGAAGAAATAATAAAATCAACCTGCGGTAGCGACGTTCAGTACCAGCGTACTACAGGAGTAGCCCTAGTCTCCGTGGACAATAGATGTATTATAAAAGTTGGAGATAGATCTTTAAGAACTCATAGAAGATTCATCACTATACAAGAAAGTATACCTCTACCAAAGACTTATAAAATTCCGAACAACTTCTCTATCAACATAAAACTAGAAGATGTCCAGTTGGATTCTCTGAAAGATATATTACAAAAGGCGAAAGAGATTAAAGCACCTGTCTACCTCCCGGCGGTCTCAACACGTCCGAGTTGGTCATCAATTGTACTATACATAATCGTCCTATCGATCGGCGTCGGAGCAGCGGCCAGGTGGTACTGGAAGTACATCAGGAGAGCAACGCGAGCAGCAGCATCGCCAGCAGACGAGCAGCAGCAGCAGCAGCAGCCACTGTCTTCGGCGAGCTTTCGTCTTAAGGGCGGAGGAGTTACGTTGGCGTAACCAACCCTAGTTCTTAAGTTCAATTAATGTAATAGCGTAATTAGTGTAAGGTGTAGCGATAAGAGATTTTAGCGTGTAAGCTTTGTATTAAAATAAAGACAGTCTGAATCTGCTCTCTGGCTTGACCAGTCGTTTTGTTTATTAAATATAATTTTTAAAAACCCTCGAGTCGGACCTCGATAGTTAACTAGATTAAAACAA
This sequence comes from Spicauda simplicius, assembly GCA_949699795.1. NCBI lineage: Eukaryota > Metazoa > Arthropoda > Insecta > Lepidoptera > Hesperiidae > Spicauda > Spicauda simplicius. The sequence continues at coordinate 5,696,864 of OX453087.1, forward strand.
AAAAAGTTTCAATTTTTTAAGTTCTAATCTTGTTTGAGGTTAGATGTAGAAATAAAAAAAAAGTGAACAATGACAGTAATTGGTAACTGACAGTTGACGCTGACATTTCGTAATTTTCGTAAACATGCGTTTCATTCCACAGAGAAAATGTATTAAAGATTTAAAAATGTGTGCGTGTACTAGCGTACACTCGTAAGAAGTGAAACTTCTTTATGACGTTATTTTTCAAAAAAACCCCCGATAAACCCCCGATAAAGAAGTTTCACTTCAAAAACTGTTAATTTACAACGAAACGTATACCTGACTGCGTTCCCTTTCACATGCAAGTTCTAGAACAAAAAATAAAATGTATTCTTTCATTTTATGCACTACTGCGGGATGTATAAAATATTCAATTACGGTATAAATATTAACTTAATATAAGGTTTTTTTTCACACTGTCTTTGACTATATACGCAACTAAGGCCAAACTCGCCATTCTCCTTTTAACATCATTAATGTTTGTGTAATGTACAATTGTGTGACGACAACTTATAGGATAAGATTTAGTGAAAAAGAACGAATCATGCTGGTCGGTTAGCAAAATTGGGAACGAAATGTGTGGTTGGGACGACTGAAAAGGTGTATGATATTAGGAAGTATGAAAAATGTGCTGAGAATTAATTACAATCGGGAATTTCTTTTTCATTGTATTATTTACAACAATGTAATAATACGACCATAATAGATTATGTGTAATTGTGTTTAGAAATAAATAAATTATATAACTAATTATAATCACATTTATACTTTGATTTGAATATTTTAATAATTATATGTACTATCGAACAAATTGATTCATGACCCACCATATGCTTATTTTCCTCCAGCTATTCAAACGCAATTAGGTCGAAATTTGCCTCAACATTTGTTGTCTTGGAAACCGACTTGTTATTATTTTATATGACGCTGACAGTTACTGATTTCACTGACCGTGCCTTCTTTATAAATATTTTTATTGTCTTGTATGACACCGTTAAAATGAAAAATTAGTTAACATTGGCAATGTTAATACCCAATAATACAATACAATACAATACAAAAACTCTTTATTGTACACCATAAAATTTCATATAACAAATATGACATATATATTTTAAGGTACAATAGGCGGCCTTATCACTTAATTAGCGATCTCTTCCAGGCAACCTTACAGTAGGTAAGAGAGAAATATTACCGATAAAAGAGAGGGTAGGGTGTACAAAATTATTATAAAGAGCATAGAGTAACTTATATATAAGGTATAGAGTCATCACTCCACTTCACGAAACAGCGCCATCGCGTGGGATGTGGCGGCAACTTTCCTTTGATATATATATGAGTACCTACATATGTGAAGTATATATAGTATATAGGTGTACATATATATATCTATAGGTATCCTAATCGGTTATAATGTACGTTTTTTTCTATCTATTAATTCTTCCATAAGATTATTAAAATTTAACTTGTGGCAGAATTAAATTGAATTTAATAAACGTAGATAATAGGAACGGAAAGATAAAATAAAACATAAAATTATTTCCTTCTTCTTTTATTATAATAATTTGAAGCCATTATTTGCATTTTATCCTCTTTGTCATATTTTGTAATAGACCCCTTTATTATTTTATTAATGTCTTTGCACCAATTGCATATGAATATCATAATGGAGGTTGTAAATATTAATTCCACCAAATCTGAACTATGTTTATCGCACTTTAAATAATCAATATCGATTCTATTATACAATATAACTTTTATATAATTCCGTATATTGTAAATTGATGAGTTCTGCTTTATAATATAATGTGCAATATCTTGTATTTCAGAAAAAGTTCTTACTAATTTTTCCGAAGGATAAGTAAGGTAGGCCTTTTTTTGTCATACTCTCGAATTTTTAAGTACTCGGTAGCTTTATTTGCATCGTATAAATTATTGTTGCACACTTTGCAATTTTTAAATATTTTTTTACGGCATTGCCTTAAAATATATCCCGTTACATACTGCAAAGCAGCAATTACTCGCATGTCTTTCTTTTTTATTTCTAAATCAACAATTAAATCTTGATTATATAAATGACTTAAATTCAGTTCTGTTGAATTGCTTTGTATTTTGGAATTAGTGAAAAATATTTTTCGCATCGCATTAAACATTTGACACGAATCTTCTTCACAATTAGAGGCAGGCGAGTAACTGCTGCTCAAATTATTTACAAGTAAAGACGCAAATGCTGCTTCGAATCCTGAACATGTAGGAGAGTTGTTGCGATATCCATGGCTCCTTACACTACTGAAAAAGTTCTCCAGTGGATCCTGGTTGAAGTGTCTACACCATATTGATTTTAGATTGTACTCATAAAATAATTTGTTTCGTAGACACTCCATGTTTTCTATGGTATGCAACCAATTTTTTAACGATGGCACTACACATACTTTTCCTTCTTTTGACACAAACTTCATCAATTTCAATACCCTCTTAGCTTTAGTCCAGATTTGATGGTGCTCTGACTTAGGTTTTAACGCTTGTAATAATGGCTTTCCACTTCTCCTAGATGAATTTACAAAGCTGCCGTTCATCGAATCGAATAATTCGTCAAAAAATAATATAATATCCGCCGTGTCTTTGCATTCTTCAGGTAACAATCCATTTGCTGCAAAACAAAAAAATAAAATTGTAGATAAGATGAAGAAACATTACTAGATGCGATTGATTTCTTACCAGCATAATTAATAATAATCAATATTGCCAATTGATAATAATCATATGCCAAGTTAGATATCATTGTGTTTCTAGTTTATGTAAATGGTGACTGATTTTTAATATATCATGTTTTTTAAGACCAACAAAATTTCAAATTTGCTACAATATTTTAGATACCAATTGAGGATTAAACTAGTAGCTTTAGAAGTTTAGACAAGAAACATAATAATGATCAAAATCAATTCACAAGGCTATACCTGGTGGTAAAACCAGTGTAGTTCGACCAGGGAGGATGGAAGGGCAGGTGTGATGACAGGCTCACTTTTATATGAGGTGACCAACTTAGTCCTCAGGAGTAGCAATGCAACTGTGATTAATTTCGGATAGAATCTATGTTCTACATGAAGTTGTTTACAAATGTACAAAGAGTGATAAAACGCTGCATAAGATAACACAATAAATTTACCTGCCATGTAGCCCATGTTTACAGCAACAGTTTGGCTAAATATCTGTGATGCATATTTAACTTTCATCTTAGGAATTTTTTCAGGGTCACAATGGTAATCGGTAATTTTTTTCACTAATTTTATTCCTTTATACGAAGGCATGTTTTCGTAAAATAATTTAATGTGACCCCATTTACCAATTTTTTTTGTACCACCTATGTTACAATGCAAATCTTTGTTTATTAAATTGTTTCTTATTCCCTTTAATAGATGTGGGACATCGAAAATTGGAATTACTTCCTTTCCATCAATCTCAAACACCTTATTTTTAAATTCCTTTCCTTCTTTAAGATAAGTGACCCTTGCTTCTTGAATCAAATAATGTATTGCACTAACATTAGCTGTTGCCTGGTCACAAACTGTAGCTAATACTGTAAACCCCACTGTGTGCAATTTTTTAATATTTGATTTAATAATCATTATTAAATCGTCTCTTTTTGTAGTTCCTGCACAAAAAGTGTAGCCAATGGGCTGTTTATAATTTTTATAAATGCCTCTAATCATAAGAACGAGAACATGGTCCGCAATTTCTTCACGAACACATGCTCCATTATTTACAAAACCACTAATTTTATCTGTTTTTCTATTATAGTCGAAATGTGGTGTTAAGCTCATTTCGTCAAATAATAAGCAACAAAATCGGTCTTCTGGTTTCATTTTATTAGCACGCTGCTTTAAATGTTTAAATATGTTATCATTTAAACCAGGCTTTAACGCTGCTCTCGAAACCATTCTACTAAGAGTTACAGGTGAAGGCAACACAAATACTTTTTTCAAAAATCTGTAGCATCGTGGACCAAGTTTATAAATTGATAGTGCCATTATCTTTTCTTGTTCAGTAAACCTTCTACCCAACTTTTCTTTTTTAATTTCTCGAAATTGCAAGGCAGTGAAAATAGCAGCCAGATTAGTAAACTTTTTCAAAGTAGTTTGAAAAGTCCTATTTTCTGCAAGTTTCAGCGCTTTCTTTATTTTCATAGCATAATTTTCATTTTTTTCAGTAAGTTTTTCAATTTTTTTCTGTAAATTGTTGATTTTCTTAGAAGAAACTGTTTTTGTCGCATAATCAATTTTCATATCAGACGTTATACCTAAAACAAAAATCACTAAAATTCAACTTTCCATTTATACTTATAATAAATGAGCACAATTAGTGCCAATATTTAAAAAAATACATTTAAATATTATGCAATGTGTAACATGTTATGGAAATATGTATTTTGTACAGTTTTCCATGTATCTTTTATTGCAGTGCAACTAGATACAACCTCAAACAAGTCTAGAACTTGCTTGAGGTCGGCTGTAGATGTCCATGGGCTGCAGTGACCATTGAACTCCAGGTGGCCGGCATGCTCGTCTGCTACTTGATAATATAAAAAAATCAGCTTAGTTTATACAGCTATATATTTATTTTTGGAAATGGAATAATTTACTAGCATCATACATAATATTATAACATTGAAAATTAATTAGTGTGCATTAGCACATGCTCACCAAAATCTGAAAAAGTCGCCACAATATATCTATATCACTTACCCGATTTTGAAGATGTAGCTATTTTTTGAGTATATTCAGTTACATTAATATTAGTTGTATCTTCCAAAGGTCTCCTTGAAGTTGTGGGTATTTCTTGAGTATATTCAGTTACATTAATATTAGTTGTATCTGCCAAAGGTCTCCTTGAAGTTGTAGGTATTTCTTGAGTATATTCAGTTACATTAATATTAGTTGTATCTGCCAAAGGTCTCCGTACGACAGCACCTACAATATATTGAAAATGATGAATCGTCACTTATTAAAAAAAAATAATGGATCAGAGTTTAAGACAGAAACTTAAATATGTAAAGTGACACTGCTGCACTGGTGTAGATTAGACATGAATTTCACTAAAAATATACTAGAATTTATGAAACAGTGTAAGTCAGAGGCACACTTACTTGTTTTACTACTACTATGAAAACATTTAATATAATAATGGAATATTTATAAAACCAAACTAACCTTTTAAATGCAGAGTGGGCACAGCATTTTTGCTCAGCATTTTACTCCTTGTCCAATATCTTTCTTCAAAATGCAAGTGACAAATTCTGCGATACCTAAAGACATATTTATCATCCAAGACAAGAATATTTCCCCCAACTGCAAAAGCCCAGTTCCGAAAACGGTTGCATTCCTTTTGAGGATCAGGGAATCTATGCAAGATATTGTTCTCACCTGTAAAAAAAAAAACAATTCGTAAAACTCTGTTAAGCTGGTATATATCAGTTTGTTATCCAATTGATATAGTAATTTTGGACTAAAACTTTTTAGTTTTGCATCAACATACTGCTGTACTATCTTTATCCTATTATAAAGTAAATCTCACGTTTTAAGTTTAGTTTAAAATATGTTATAATACTTACGTGTGTTGTCACAACCTGGAACGCAACATCTTTTATCTGCAGCCATTATATTCAGTATAATAAGCCGTAGAACTTGTAGAAATCGATAGGTCCGGTGAAGCGCCAAGTCAACAATTGTAGAAGGAGATCGGAATCCAAGCCAAGCCAAAGTCAAAGTATATAAAACAGAGATAATCGGAGTCCAGAAACGAGCCAAAAGTCGAAGTAAAAAATACACAGAATAAACGCAAAGTCGCAAACACATCCGAACACATCAAACACCAAGAAACAACAACAAAAAATATGGCGCCAGGGAGTTAGTAACTTCTGCCGCATAACGTTCAGAAATTGTTATCGCAACTGTAAGAAACTTTACATTAATATATCACAGGACATAATAAACTTGGAACATTTTTACCTAAAAATACAATTATACTAATTTTTATTTTTAAAATTTTTTAAAATTATCTTAAACATTATCACACGATTTCCGCACGAATTTTTGAAATTATATGTAATACTGCCCTCTATCTTCATGTGGTCGAACTAATTTATCCTGGTTGATTTGTATGAAGCTACTAATGTTCTAAGTTAACACGCCGTGATAAAGAGTCATAAGTATGTCAGCAGCTAATAGTAAATAAAATGTAAGACGTTGAGAAGTTTTAAGGAAAAAAAAGGTACATAAGAAAAACAGAGATAAGGAAAAATACTAAAAGAGGAAAAATTAAAAATAAATAAATGTATATAATTAAGAAGAAGATAAGTTTGTTAGGTAAAAGTCCTTCACTTGCCTTTTAAAAGAATTCAATGACTGTGCGCGACGGATAGGAAGTGGTAAAGAATTCCATAAGCGCACAGCCACTGAAGTGAAGGATTTACTGTGGAAGGAGGAAGAAGAAGAAGGAGTTAAAAGAAAAAGATTTTCATTAGAGCGAAGTAAGTGATTATTATGAGACAGGTGCAAGTATTGGAATTTCTCCTTCAAATAGTTGGGGCTATTTGAGTTAAACAAGACGCAGTACAAAGCAGAAAGAATATGAGTATTCGGACGAAGACGGATTGGGAGCCACTTGAGTTTCGTACGATGTTCAGAGACGTGATCATATTTACGAATTCCAAATATGAATCTAATAAATAAATTTTGAATACGCTCAAGCTTATTTAGCTGCTCCTCAGTTAGATCCAGATAGCAAATATCTGCATAGTCAAGGATAGGATGCAATAAAGTCGTTGCAAGTGTAATTTTTGTTCCAATAGGTAAAAAATTTCGAAGCCTCCGGAGTGAACCCATAGCTAAAAATACTTTCCTGCTCACCTCGTTGACCTGAGAAGCCCAGGACAGATTGCAATCCAAGTAGATACCTAAGTTTTTAACTGTATCTTTTAGAGGCACATGGACACCATTAAGCAAGATTGGAGGTAGGTTACTAATATTAAACTTATTTAATAACCTGGAGCTACCTACAATAATTGCTTGGGTTTTCTGGTGATTTATTTTCAAACCATGCAACTGGCACCAGTTTGTGACACAAGCCAAATCAGTATTTACAATACCGATAGCTTTCGGCAAATCCTCAGGTGGACATTTATAATATATTTGAAGGTCATCGGCATGTAGGTGGTAGAGTGAAGATAAGTGATAATAATTATTATTATATTAATACGTGAAGCAAAAACTTGTGACGGATTTTTAAGTAATATGCCGCGGACGGATTAGTATGAAATTTTGCACGGTTATAGTGGACGTAGAGAAGGAGTGCAGAATGTTAATATTTTTTTCAAAGAATGCATATAACATACATAAAATCAACTAAAAACACATTACACACACTACCGTGCATTTGTCACAAACACATACATAGTAAACGAAATAGAACATTCAATGTCTTACTATGAAAATACATAACGTCTTTGTCAAAATACCGCTATTGCTTATAAATGCGGCTTAGATAATTAAACCTCTTTTTATATTAAACGGGCGCGTTCAAAATTACTTGAAAATTTAAAAATACTGGAATTTGAGAAATGTACTACTTTGGACAATGAAGTTTAGTTTTTTAATTTAAATTACGGTCGAATTTCGACCGATGCTACGGGCGACTAGTCTTTATAAATATGTAACTTACTGTTGGGAAGATTTCCCAAGTCATTTTCAAATGTGAAATATCCGTAATTCTCGTTGTTCATCCCACTAATCATATTTTGCCGTATTGTATTAATAATAATATGTAGATTGATAATATTTACAAAATTTTGGTAATTTCCTGAAATGTCTTATGCCGGGTTTGTCGCTAACCTAGCCTTCAAAAGTTAAATAATTAACCGTACTCTAAAGGCGCTCCCACATAGGGAGCATTCGCATGGAATGTAACGTTATACAGATTGTAACGTTATATATTAATGAACGAGCAGAACCGAACATTTTAATGTTACAATATGTAGTATCTTGATACAACTTGTAACATCAATGCGTTAGTTTTGATACGGTCAAGGAGGTAGCAGTGTAATGTAATGCTCAAAGTGGAATCTATAATGTTACATTACACGCGAACGCTCCCGGTGAGGGAGCGCCTTAATTTTCTTAAAAAGTCATTCTGAGTGATGTTTCTGTTGTTTATTAATATTAAAAACGTCATAAGTGCAACGCCACGCCCGACAAGAAAAGGAATTTGTCTTTGCCAAAATTACAAACGAGCTGTCAGCAAGGTGGGTCATGATTCAATTTGGTCGATAGTACCTCAAGTGATTTACAAGTAATATGTTTGAAAGTTAGTTACCAACCATATACGTAAACTATTTGCATTCAGTCAGTATTTTAATATATTATTTTCCTATCACAGGGCTGCTGGAAAAAATTTAGTTTTAGAATAAGTAGCTCTTTGTACTATGTATTTTAAATATGTTTACCTATTATGTCACTGTGTACAAAAACTTATAAATTAATTATTTTTGTTCCCGTAGGATGGTATTATTTTCAATGAAAAAAAGCAAGCCTGACTTCGCTAATAACTTAATGCTAACGCTTAAAGCTCAATGACTTGCGACAAACAATAATAAACGCAGATTTTACCCACATCCAAGAATTTACAACAAATTCAAATCACAGGTTTTTGACAACAATGAAATGAAGATTAAAAGCAAACTATATAAAGCATGAAACAAGGAAGCTGGCGTATCAAAAATGTGCAATACTGTTGACAAAGTGGAAATTCCCATAAAACTTCTTGTTTTTGCATTTTATCTGTGTCGGTTGGGATTGGGGAACATACAACCATCTCCCGCACAATATCTTAGGGAGTGTAGGGAGTGGCTGAAAAACAGCGCTGTACGAGACCCAGGTCTCCGAACAGCAAAATGCTGAGCCTCTTCCTTTGCCCTCATAAAAATATATTTTCTTGTCCGTTTCTTTTTTTTAAATTTAATTTGTTAATGTTTATTTTAATATATAGCCTTTGTTATTTCTCGTGCTTAAATTTAAATTATTGTGTATGTCAGTTTTGGGGCAATAAACTATTTTATTATTATTAAAATTTCAAAGTTTCGTGTTTCACGATCATAAAGATCAAACTTCTAATACAAGAATAATAATATTATCTACTCCTAATCAATTGGCGCAAATTTCAAAACTCAAAATATTTCAATGTGACGGAATGTTCGATTGCTGCCCTGCTCCATTTGTTCAGCTCTATACAATACATGGAGATCATGGAAGTGACGAAGATCACACTCGCATAATTCCTTTGATTTACGTGTTAATAAATAATAAAAAAGAAGAAACATACAAAATTTTATTCGAAATTTTGAAACAAAAGATTCCTGAATGGTGTCCCAAAAAAATTTTGACAGACTTTGAACAAGCTGCTATGAGCGCCATTTCGACTGTCTTTCCATCCGTTGTCATGAAACGGTGTTCGATTATTTATTGGTGGTAAGACAAGAATGCAGTTTACTCTTGCGAGTTGAAAGAAGTCCTTGATGGGTCCGCTCCGCTCGCGATGGAAAACCGGCTAGAAAAAAACAAGTGTCGTGCCGTTAAAAAAAACCACAATCGTATTAGGTTAGCTAGGTAAGCATATTTACTACTAACCATACTTGCTCCTGCACCGGGACTAAAAGACTAGCCGCCGACTGGCACACGTGTGCAACCAGCGGCAGTGTGGGCGACAGCAACAGGGCAGACGGCCTGTACCAGTACCAGCACTAGTGTTATCTGCCGCAGTAACGTTGTTGGCAATGGCCACCACGGCACTCGGGCCATAGGGGCCGCCATACCCGAAGATCGGCCTTGCCTAGCTCCGGTGAATATTGTGGTGCCATACTGTTAGAAGCTCCGTATTAGACTTCGTATTAGTGCAAAGCGCGAGTCAAACCAATTTCTTACAATTTGCGCAATATTAGTTCATTAGGTTAATTACTTTTTAGGTTAGGTCAAACATAGCAATAAATAATTACTAAACTTACTTGAAACTCAGTAGACGAACCGCGTAGTGCATAGACTTCGGACCGACTAACTTGTTGGCAAATAGATCATAGTTTTAATTTACAGCATAACATAAACCATATTCATTTCATTGAAAAATTACATTATAAATTATTCTGAGTCAGTCTTATTACGTTAAATAGCGAATTAATAAATCTTATAAAAACAAATACAATTATGATTCACCATCATGCGGTGTAGAGATGAGGATCGACTATAATGGCACTACACTGATTCTACCACCTTGAACCTATGTTTTTATGGTTGTTCAAATTCAAAAAATAGAAATAGTTATTTAAAAAAATCTTAATAAATATAGGCAAATATTGATCGACCTGGGAACACATAAAATCAAAGCTATTTTACCAAATTGTCTAACAACTTAACAAGTTAGTCAGTTCGAAATCGATGCACTACGCGGTTCGTCTACGGAGTTTCAAGTAAATTTAGTAATTATTTATTTTTATGTTCGACCTAACCTATAAAGTAATTAACCTAATGAACTAATATTACGCAAATTGTAAATAAATTGGTTGGTTTACTCGCGCACTAACAGTATGGCACCCCAATATTCACCGGAGCTAGTCAAGACCGATCTTTGGAAAGTATGGCGGCCCCTAGGTCCCGAGTGCCGTGGTGGCCATTGCCACCGCCATTACTGCGGCTGATCACACTGCCGCGGTTACAGCAGGGGGCAAGTGTTGGTCGGGGCACTGCCATCTGCCCTGTTGATATCGCCCGCACTGCCGAAGGTCGCACACGTGTGCCAGGCGGCGGCTAGTCTTTTAGTCCCGGTGCAGGAGAAGGTATAGTTAGTAGTAAATATGCTTACCTAGCTAACGTAATAAGATTGCGATATTTTAGACGCCACGAAACTTGTAAAAACGATTGTACATATCTACCTGGAAATTCGGGCATTATTACATATTTCACAAAATGATCTGCAACAAAATTATTTATGTACTCGAAAGGACGTGATTGATTTACACATCGACATCATTTAACATGGGAGCGGATTGCCCGCAAAATTCAAAATCGTCATTGGAATTTAGATAAGCTAATGGGAGGCGGATCTGAATTGTCCGAGAGTAATATCGTCATTTAATACCTTTATGAGGAAGAGTTTTCAACTTTTTTTGTTATGGAGTTATGGAGTATTTTTTTTAGTATAAACAGTTATACTGTTATAATTTGTAAAGTTATCTATTGACTAGTGTGTGTTCGCCAAGGCAATTTCAAAATAATACATTTTATTTTTGCGTTGTTGGTAAGGTCGTAGCCCACTTACACGACATCGCTCCCAACCAACCAAAGTACGAGATATTCCAACGAAATTAAAAGTTGAATAACTCCGCCATTTTTTGATAAATTCCTACCATTCTTTCACCATTTATTCGTCCCATTGAGATCTAATTATCCCCTCTTAATTTTGTTAAATATCTTCAATAGTTTATTTTTTATTAATTATCTTTTTCTTAAATTTCATCCCTTTATAGTTTCGTGCTCCAGGCACTCTTCGTCCTTTTTATCATATCAGTACGTGCGTCTTGACGAGACGATTCTCCAGACACCACTCCCGCACAAATCCGAACTATAGTTTTCGAGATTTTTACGATTTTAGTTTTTGAAAGCCCGCCCACTCGCCCTCTCGTTATTCACTAAGGTGGACTGCATACATTTTAGCCCAAATTTTCAGAAAAAAAAAAAATTCCGATTCTTGATCACCCGCCTCCGCAATGCCTCCAAAAGTGGATTTGACACCAGAACTGCCATTTAAAGCGTCAGATATTGCTAATATAGTAGAATACCATCGTACTATAAGCGGACTTACCGACGTCATAAAAACGTCTACGACGGCAAAAGCGTAACTTCAGAAAACAAAAAGTTAATCCATGCTGCCTCTGAAGAGATACAGAGTGCCGCCAAGGCGCTGGATAGAATCAGCAGCTGAAGTTCATCGAAAGGTTTGCCGCCGATGATATAGTAAGCGATTGCTCCGATGAAGATGACCTCACCACCACCCGGCTTAGGAAGATAGTTGTCGAGTGTGTGCGGGATGAGTTCGATAGGTTCGCAGAGCGGACTCAACTACCGAACGCCGCACCCGGCGACGCGCGCCCCACCTACGCCCAGGCCGTAGTTTCCAGCAGACGGTCGGGCATAAGTAAGGTCCGCCAGAGGTCCCCGCTCTGCCGCAACTGTTTTATTAAATTGTAGGCACAAATTGTAACTTGTATGTATTTAAGTAGGTAAAAGTTTTGTTTTCTGTACGCGTAATATTGTAATTTTTAAGTGTTTACTCAGTAAGTGAATTGTAAAATTCTGTATGAGAAATAATAAAGATCTTGTAAACCATAATTTTGTCTGAAGAATTTTCTTATAAGTTTTGTGTTCCTAGTATGTTGAAACGTTTATTGTAAGGTAGGATGTACTCTTATCCTTGTAAGTGTGAGGCAGATTTAACATTTAAATTTTCTGGCCCTGTTGTATAGAACCAAAAGGTGATTATGGGCTGCGCGAACACCGAAGAGCGAGACGAGCGAGACAAAGTGCGAAAGAGACTGGAGAAAAGTGCGATATTGACAGTCGAGAAGGTCAAAAACAGGGACCCATTGCTCCTAATTAAGGACGTACTAGCCGTCCATACCGATACAGAGGTAATCGGCGCCCTAAGTAGGCAAAACCGGGCTGTTCTTGACCTCCACGACGGAGAGGAGGAAAGCTACGAGCGACAGTCCCATCAGCCTCCTAAAATTGTTTGGAGTGAGCGTCCAGTCCAAAAACCAATCGGATTAGCTATTTGTCTTAAGAGAGATATCTTTACGGACTTAATCCTCCAGATAATTTCTTATAATGTAGTATTCGTGCTTTACTTATTTGGTGTCGCGTTTTAGATTCTACCAAAACAAAATCTGAATGCACCCGTAGAATCTGGCATCACTGTCTTATCACTCTCGTCTTCGCGACATTCTGGTGATGCGCATTAATTATGAATATAGTGTAGGGGAAATACTATAGTATATTGGCCCCCACACAGTTATTGGCCATTTTGACTTTGACGACCTAGAATAAGCAAAACTGTACTATAATAGTAGTTTTAAAAATGCATCAATGGCAACACTTTCATTAACTGTCAAATAGTTTCAATAAAACTCCGCTAGGTGAAATGGTTCCTTTTCGTCGAGTGATCTTTTGCCGGGAGGTACAATGTAAGTAATTTGCTAAAAAAAATGTTAAGACTTACTTTTTTTTAATGCAATATTTTGTTAAGTATATGTATTAGTTTCGATATTCAAATTCTATAAAATTGTGTCTTGAGGAGTGCTATAAACAGTTTCAGGACGTAAAATAACCTACTTTCATTATAACCTCAAAATGGTGTAGTGGCCAATAGCTGTCACAATTATTTGAATGACTTATAGTTATTGTTACCAATTGCCAATTGCTATAGTTAAAACTAAATAAATAAATAGCGTTGTTAATGAAAACAACGTCTTCTGTTACAATAATAAGCGTCATATTCCATTACCATCATTTTAAAATCACTGTAAACAGTTATTGGCCTAGGCCAATAACTATGTTATCCGTCAAAAAAACTTGTAGAAAAAGGAGGCCAATTACTATATACACTTTTATTCATTTTGAATAAGTTAGTTTAAAATTACTTTCTTTCTTTTATATCAGGTCCATAAAGGAAAAACAATGCCGAAGACACCACAATACACAAAAGAGGCCCTTGACGAGGCTTTAGAAAAAATTAATACTAAAACTATGTCCTTGCGAGCAGTTGCAAAAAAATATAATATACCGAGAGCTACTTTACAATTTAAACTAAAAAATCCTACTTCAAAATCTCAATTTGGACCAACACCGTATTTAACATTTGAAGAAGAAAATGCTATTACAGAATGGTTGATTAAAATGGCACGTAAAGGCTTTCCTAGAAAGTCAGATGATGTTCTCGACACAGTTCAAAAATTTTTGACTGACAATCCACGCGTTACTCCTTTTGTCAATAACCGACCTGGTCAGGGATGGCTAAAAGCTTTTTTAAAACGTCACCCTAGTTTAGTAAAAAGAACCAGCGAGGGAGTAACTAAAGCCAGTGCCTGCGTGTCTGAAGCTGACATAAAGAAATGGTTTCTTGAAATAAGAAACTACTTCACGAGTGAAAACCTGTTAGAGGCAATTCAAGATCCAAAACGTGTTTTCAACGCTGACGAGACGGGATTTCAGCTCTGTCCATCTACTGGTCGCGTGCTTGCTGCTAAAGGAGACAGAAATGTTTATTCTGTGGAGCTAGGGAACTCCAAGGAAAATGTAACCGTATTATTTACATTTTCTGCTGATGGCACAACTTGTCCTCCTTTAATTGTGTTTCCCTATAAACGACTCCCTGAAAAAATTGCTTCCTCAGTGCCACCTAAATGGGGTATAGGAAGAAGTGATACGGGATGGATGACAGCGGATGTTTTTAACCAGTTCATCACCGAAATATTTGCTCCATACCTCGCTGAAAACAGTATCATAAAACCAGTTATCTTATTTATAGATGGTCACAAAAGTCATATCACTTTACAGCTTAGTTTGACTTGTAAAGAGCTAGGTATTGAACTAATTGCTCTTTACCCTAACACAACCCGCATCACTCAGCCTGCAGATGTTTCCGTCTTTGGGCCTATAAAAAAAATGTACCGAAACGCAGTTCGAAAATTTCAATCAGAAAACATTGGAGAGGTGGTAACGAAGTTAAATATCGCTGTTATTCTAAAAACTGTCGTAGATGATTTGAAGCCTGAAATTATAATAAATGGTTTTCGAGCATGTGGTTTGTGTCCCTTTGATGAGAATGCAATAGATTACTCCAAATGTCTAGGTACACTGAAAAATGCAGAAGAGTACAATGATAAAAACAAGCTCATGTCCTTAAAAGAATTTGAAAACATTGTAGGAGTAGACATGATAGACAAGTTGAAAGTGCTTAAGTCTCAAGGTGTCACCACGAATGATTCATCTCCTACATTATTTAAACTCTGGTCCTTTTTTGAAAGTGGTCACCAACAGAAGGATTCGACTGACATCGAAATACAATACGATAATAATACATCAACAAATGTAAATTTTACCAGAGAAAACCACGTGACTACACTAAAAATTACTATGACCCCTACAAAAATTACAAGTTTGAGCCAGCCTTCGACTTCTGCTACTGTTACTACTTTACCAGAAACTGCACATTTCAACAAGTCAATTAATAATTATTTACCTAATGCACCAGAAAATACGAGAAAGTTTATTCGAAAGACAGAAAAGAATCCATTTGCCATTACTTCTGATAAATTTAGGTCAGTTATTGAGAGAAAAGAACTAGAAAAGCAAGAAAAGGAGAATGGAAAGAAAACGAATAAGAGAGGAGAAGGCAGCTGAACGGCAACAAAATGCTTTAAGGACGAACAAAGGAAAAGGTTTAGGAAAAAAAACAAAAAAAGGAATACAAAATAATGACGACAAGACTGAAGTTAAAATAGAAAATATGAAACCAAAGATACTGTCGAATATTGAAGTAGTTACTTGTGATACGTGCCATCGTCTAGTAGCTAAAAATAAATCCCTGTAATGTGATTGCTGCAACAAATTTTATCATCAGCATCGCATTCCAAGCAAACATAAAGGTGGGTACTGACCAACGTTACGAGGTGTAATGTAACGTGTTACACAGCGAGCATTTGTGCAGTCAGTACGTAGAAACAAGGCGCTCGCAGCGAGCAACGAGCCGCTCGTTGCTCGCTGCGAGTGCTCCACCCGGCTGTCGGTTTTTTGGCGAACCCTTTGTGTGTTACGCGGTTCAGTCAGTACGCTCTTGCAAGTAGTCACGAGCGCACGCGCGTCGCGAATCATTAAACGTCGTTCATCTATATTTTAAAAAATGGAGTGGGACAAAGAAAAAACTTTGTTTTTTATAGAAAAATACAGAGATGAGGAAGTGTTGTGGAATGTAGCTCATCCAGAGCATTATAACAAACTCAAGAAAGAAGACGCTTGGAATAGATTGGCTTTGTTACTCGACAGTGAAAGAGAAACATGTAAAAAAAAATGACCAGTTTACTGGCATCATTGAGGAGGGAGAAACAAAAAATTAAACAATCAACTAGTACAGGACAAGGTACGTAATTATTTATTAAGTTTTTAAGTACATAGGCCCACAAGTGACAGATACAATTACTTATTATAAAAAATAAATACAATTATTTTGCTAGCATAGATAACGATATTCACGAAATATACTACTTTGGGTCGACGTTTGTTAATTGCAACTTTAATTTCAGGTGCAGATAAAGTGTACCATAGTAGTTGGTTTGCATACAAAGCCATGATATTTCTACTTGATAGAAATAGACCTCGTGCTACAACAGATACTGTAAGTCCATTTTAAGCATAATTATTTTGCCAGCTTACAGACCCTTGCTGAATGCAGTATTCAGCAACTTCATCACGAACATTGTGAGCAGATCTTGTAGCCCTTCGCGGTCTTATTTGCAAGGGTAACATACTAGTCATATCATTGTTACCTTCTCTCCAGTTTCCTAATCTGACTTGGCCGTTCGATTCTTCGTCAAAGCTACCTGCAGGGGTATATACCTGAGCATTATTACCTTTTCTTAAAAAATTGTGAAGGCATGTTATTGCTGTTACGACAGATGTCGCGGTTTTCGGTTCTAACAACATAGGTTTCCGCAAAACTCTAAACACTGCAGACAATATGCCGAACACATTTTCCACCACTCTACGAGCTCTGCAAAGTCGGTAGTTATATATTCTTTCTTTAGAACCACGTTCATGATATCCTGCATATACTTTCATCATATTTCCGGAAAGAGCAAAAGCTTCATCGGCAACAAAGTAAAATGGAATTTCTTCTGTTCTTGCTGGCAACGCAGTGGGTTGAGGGATGTTTAATGCATTAATTTTTAGTTTTTCGTTTAATTCACAGTTATTGAAAACCCCTCCATCAGATATTCTTCCTTGACATCCAATGTTTACATACAAAAAGTTATATTTCGCGTCAACAACTGCCAGTAATACGATGCTAAAGAAACCCTTGTAATTATAAAATTCACTTCCACTGTTGATCGGTGACTGCAGTAAAATATGTTTACCGTCGATTGCGCCTAAGCAATGTGGAAAATTCCACAAAGTATCATAGTCATTTGCTACAACCAGCCATTGCTCTGGTGTTTCTGGCATCTGAAATAATGATTTATATTTATTTTCAGCTACGTGAAGGTGAAGGTGCTTCAGAACAACCGCTTGGTGATTGCCCTCCGCCTGCCAATGAAAGCGACAATGATTGCCCTCCGCCTGCCAAAAAAAGGAAGAAAGCAGTTGTCCCAAGCCCAGAGGAAATAATGGCATCTACTTACAACATTTTAAAAAAGAAAACCGAGCAAACGGAATCAACTTCGCACAAAATTGACGAATGTGAAGCCTATGGTATTTTTTTGGCAAATAAACTAAGATCGTATTCAAAAACAACAAAAATGCATGTACAACATTATATATCTAATATATTGTTTAGTGCTGATCGCGGAGAATATGACTATGTTGGCATGAATACGAACAATTATTATACACAAGGATACTCTACACGAACAATTTCAAGAGCCTCACCGATGCCACAGCAAAGCCAACCGATGCCACAGCAAAGACCTGAAACACCTGCATCAAATACGTCCCATCAAAGTGACTATGGGTCACCAGCTATGAGTGAACGATTTTTATCAGAATTTGGTGATTTAATTGATTAAATAATTTGATATGTAATGACTGCTTTTCTGAATTAATTAAAACACTACATACCTTTACATATTCTTTTAATGCTCCAATAAGGGCTTCGCTGACCTCTTTTACTATAAATCCTATTCGTTGCTTTGATATCTTGAAAAGATATTGCATACTAGTATAGGAATCTCCTGTTGCATAAAAACGAAGCGTTAGTGCTAATCGTTCGGTGACACTGATTGCTTTTCTATAATTTGTATCCTTTTTATGTACACTTGGTCCAATTAAATTCACGAGTTCTTCAAACTCGATCGGAGACATACGTACAAAGTTTTTATACTGTCCAGTAATCATTTGGTTTTTTAAAATTGCTATCAATAACAAACCACCACATACGCCTCTGTTTTTAAATAAGTTTGATGTCCAGTAACGTTTTTTCTTCTTCTTAATTTGGATAAAACAATAATTAAGTAGAATCAAAGATACCAACGCGGCCTCGCTGTCGGCCATCTTGAGTGAACTGGCGGCGAATATGGAGCACAGAGTTTTGACGAGCATGTTACGCCGATTTTAGAACACAGCGTAACGTGCTCGATGCGTACACGCTCGATGCGAATGTTACATTACACCTCGTAACGTTGGTCAGTACCCACCTTAAAGAGCACATACCAGATGATGATGAGTTGTCTGGTTTTGTGTGCCATAAATGTTTTTTATTAAATGATGATGACTCTGAATCTTTTGAGAATGATGATCATCAAGAAGATATGTTTTAGTTATTAAAAATGTTCAAGTTTCGATTTATATTTTATATATTTCAAAGTGGCCAATTACTGTCTGATCTCATGGTCAATAACTACAATGTTATGGCCAATTACTGTAATTTTAAGTTTTAAGTTTTAAAGTTAATTTTATTTTGAAAATGTTTGATAACAGTGTATGTAAGACGTTATAACTAATAAATACATTAACATTGAACCATATGTCATGACTTTTATTTATTTTCAACTTAGCGTTTTAATTTTGATAAAATTTTTAGATCTTAAAGTCGCTTAACTGGCCAATAACTATACCGTTTCCCCTATTTACTAATTTGTTTCGCAAGAGGGATAACAAAATTGAAGAGAAAATTCGAAAATATGAACGAAAACTACAAAAAAACCGTCGACGGCACAAAATTAATGAACGTTCGAGTCATAGTAGAAGCCGGTCATGTCGGAGCCGTTCAGTTACAATGGAACACAGTCCTCGATCTATCGCGAGAAGTCGATCATCGTCGCGATCGATAGAACTACGAGATGGTCATCATCGTTTAAGAACGACAAATTATGAAGGACAAGCAGAACAAAACACGCAAAATAGTAAGTACCTACAGCTACGCATCGGCCATTTTGGACATATATATTCAGACCATCTTAAAGAAGTTTATTTCGTGTAAGTACGAGATACATTGACACGAAGATCAGTTATAGGTACGCGATACCAAAAATGACCTGACTTGACTGACTTAGTTATAGTGCGTGACACTTGACTTTGTCATTACAGAGATTATTACTCTATTTTTTCAGATGCACGTGAGAATAAAGTGTCTAATACACAAATGGGAGTCGATGCACTACGCGATTCGTCTACAGAGTTTCAAGTAAGTTTAGTAATTACATATTTTTATGTTCGACCTAACCAAAAAAGTAATTAACCTAATGAACTAATATAAAGTGGATGGTTAGACTCGCGCTCTGCACTAATATGAAGTCAAATACGAAGCTTCTAATTAACAGCATGGTACCCCAATATTCACCGGAGCTAGTCAAGACCGATTCTCTGAGAGTATGGCGGCTCCTAGGGCCCGAGTGCCGTGGTAGCCATTGCCACCGCCGTTACACCGGCAGATAACACTGCCGCGGTTACAGCAGGGGCAAGTGTTGGTCGGGGCACTGCCATCTGCCCTGTTGCCGTCGCCCACACTGCCGCTGGTCGCGCACGTATGCCAGGCGGCGGATAATCTTTTGGTCCCAGTGCAGGAGAATTATGGTTAGTAGTAAATATGCTTATGAAACTTATGAATTAAGATAGAAAATGGTGGCGGTATGACTCCCCTAGAGTACTTAAAAATATTTTTAATATAAATTTTTGACGTGTTTTATGCGACATGATAAATGACCACGCGAATGCTGTAATAGACAGAGGATATAAAACCCAAAGCAAGGTAACAAGACGGAGACCTAACGTAAAAAGTAACTAACATAACAAAGTAATATTGCGCAGCTGTAAATAAACTCGATCGTTTGACTGGCGCTTTGTACTAATACGAAGTCTAATACGGAGCTTCTAACAGCATGGCACCCCAATAGTCACCGGAGATAGTCAAGGCCGATCCTCGGAGAGTATGGCGGCCCCTAGGGCCCGAGTGCCGTGGTGGCCATTGCCACAGCCGTTACTGCGGCTGATAACACTGCCGCGGGTACAGCAGGGGCAAGTGTTGGTCGGGGCACTGCCATCTGCCCTGTTGCCGTCGCCCACACTGCCGCTGGTCGCGCACGTATGCCAGGCGGCGGATAATCTTTTAGTCCCAGTGCAGATGGTATGGTTAGTAGTAAATATGCTTACCTAGCTAACGTAATAAGATTGCGGTTTATTAAACGCCACGAGACTAGTAAAATGATTGTACCTGTCTACCTAGAAATTCGGTCGTTATCATACAGGTAAATAACTTTCTTGCAGATTATTTTCTTATGTACCTACATTTATTTTCATTGTTAACTGTCTTATTGTTATTATTTGTACAATTATCTATTGACTAGTGTATATGTTCGCCAAGGCAATTTCAAAACGATACATTTTATTTTTGCGTCGGTAGTAAGGTCGAGAGTAAAGTGGTAAGGCCAAAGTACGAAGAAGTCACCTCAAATGGAAAATCAAACCCAAATGGAAAATCAACACAAATGCGAGAATACCCTCCTCTTTACCGACAACTTCTAAGGCTATACCACCACCCCAGAGCTAGTCAAGACCGATCCTCGGAGAGTATGGAGGCCCCTAGGTCCCGAGTGCCGTGGTGACCATTGCCACCGCCGTTACTGCGGCAGAAAACACTAGCGCGGGTACAGGATAGGCAAGTGTTGGTCGGAGCACTGCCATCTGCCCTGTTGCCGTCGCCCGTACTGCCGAAGGTCGCACACGATCTCAAATGCGAACATTAATGCGAAACGAACATTCCATTTTAAAAGTTTAAGATAGGTAATTCGGTAGAGTAATAAAGGCTTTTAATAATGAAACCAAGTGCAAGCCAATTTATTACCACGGTGGAATGTATGGAAAGGTGAGTGCACTACTACTTTTTCCCTGATGATCTAAGGGTACAAGAGTAATAATTGGGTTTCGATATAACGTTGTGAATAATGAAGTGTTCTATAATCTTATAATGTGAAACGTATCTTGTGCTTTTTAGACAGAGTGATCTCAACAACCCGGCTGCTGGGCTCCAGGGGAAACATCGGATGTGGCAGCACTGGGAGAAGTTGTCGCAAATATTAAATCTGGATGTGACTGACGACTACAAAGATAGATAACGGAGGAAAAAGGTAAGATTTAAGGACTTTGGGATTTTTATAACTTGCTTGTGAAGAAGCAAACGTATACATATAATGCATTTGCACTGGAAAGTCAAGGCTTAAATGAAGGGTAAAAATATTATTTGTCTAAAGTACGTACCGATTTACTGGCAAGAACAAAAAACTCTATCACAATGTGCACTCAATAGCCAGGATGTATATGAGTCATGGGATCATCAGTCCCATGTGAGCGCCTTTTCAGGATTACATACCCAAAGGGAAAAAAATCGTTTACCGCTATAAACACAAATACTAAAAGTATAATAAAATACATATTCAGGAGTTTTTTACCGTATTTTAAGATGCGGAATAGTACGGTATCTTTCGTGCGCCAGTCCGATTCGCACTTAACCGGTTTTATTTCAATTGCCATAAATAAAATATTACTCGAAGAATACGTTACCATCGTAAATTCTAATGAAAACAAAAATTATATTCCTGACGTTGGAAATCATACAGATGAGAACGAATCCGCCTCTAGTTTGCTAATGTACAGGATATTCCACAGTTCGATAAACGAAAATTTATTTGGAAGGTAGATAACGTATCCTTGGACGAAACTACAATTGCACATGATCCCCGCCCCACGAATAAAACATGCTTGATCTAGAGACCCCATACATACAAATGATTCAGTTACTTTCAACAAATCTATATTCGTGTCCAAACAAACCAGCTCATCCGACTAATATTACTTGTAGCGACAACAAAAAATTTATCGAGTTATTTTATTTGTCTGTAGAATATTTCCTGTGCACGCCTGTTGACACGTAAAAGTCCGCTATGACTCTATGGAGACATAGGTAGAAGAAAAAATTGAAATTTCGCTGTTGACTAACATATAATTTGTTTGGAATTCTCGCTCATTTCAAATTTCGGTAAAAAAAAATACAGGTACTATTAGTAAAGTAAGTCATTAAGACCTCGTCTTTGTAACATGTAACCCCTCCACAATTGGTGAACCTGACTACGCTTCAAGAAATAAATATGGAAGAAAAGGATCTCAAAGGCGAACAATATGAAGAAAAGCAGTGCGATCGACGTCTATCTTCTTCTAGTCCAGACTGCTACCGTTTTACCGAACCGTCATCGACTCACTCCAGTCCTGCGATGACCAGAAGTATCTTCTACAGCAACTACAATTCTAGGATCTACAGCATCTCATAAATATCCTCCACAACCCGCCCGTTAAGGATCAATCTTTAAAGAATCGATTATTCACTGTTTATGAGAAATCCGAATTTTAAAAAATTGATCAGCGATTTAGAACTTAGTCACCAAGCAACCATGACAGACTAGACGGTGGAAACATTTATTATTATAATTATAAATATCTTTTTATAATTATAATAATAAATGTTTACTGAATTATATAAAAAAGATTTACTAAGTGGATAAAGTTGGGCTGTACAGAATAAAGGCCAAGGGCGTAAAAACAAAATAAAAAGCAATCTACGTCAAAAAGTAGCATCCGCATATTCCATTTTAAAAGTTTAAGATCGGTAATTCGGTACGGTAAAAAGCCTTTTAAAAATGAAAACAAGTGCAAGCCAATTTTTTACCATGGTGGAATGTATAGAAAAGTGAGTGCAATAAGTTCTACTTCTTCATTGATGATCTAAGGGTACAAGAGTAATAATTGGGTTTCGATATAACTTTGTGAATAATGAAGTGTTCTATGCAATGTATCTTGTGCTTTTTCGACAGAGTGATTCAACAAGCCGTCTGCTGGGCTCCAGGAGAAACATCAAATGTGGCAGCACCGGGAGAAGTTGTCGCAAATATTAAATCTGGATGTGACTGGCGACTCCAAAGATATAGAAGGGTGGAAAAAGGTAAGGAAGTTCAAAAAAAAACATTTCCTTCTTTATTTGGTTTTTACTAACAAAACATCGGATGTGGCAGCACTGGGAGAAGTTGTCGCAAATATTAAATCTGGATGTGACTGGCAACTCCAAAGATAGAGAAGGGTGTAAAAAGGTACGGAAGTTCAAAAAAATACATTTCCTTCTTTATTGGGTTTTTACTAACAATAATAAGTGATATATTTTTTTAACATATCGTTAATCTAAATAGTTCCATAATAGCCAGCGCATGTATCATAAGTGTATCATAATAGGATATTATTAAACACTGAACAAATCTAACATGCACTCAACAATTCACTTTCCAAAATCTGCTTTGCTTTGCATGTATAGGTGTGGAGTGATTTTAAAGGAAATTGTAAAAGGAAGGCTGCAAAAATACATCAGACAGTCACTGGTACTGGTGATGAGCCAGCTTGCAGGGTAGTGCTCACAGATCTCGAGCAGCGGGTCCTAACAATAATGGGACCGCAAGCTGCTACAGATCTAGTTAATAATAATGAAGCTGGTATAGAGTTACGAGTAAATATAAAGGTGCGTACGGATAGCGTACACTGGTACGCGTAGTCAGTTTACGCGTGTCCGGAACGTCACGTCCATAATTGTAGCTACGCCTACACTTTTAGGGAATGAGTCCCGCGCGAGCCGCCCTTGGTCGGTTTTTGGTCGCGCGTCATAGAGGACGCAATTGACCATGACGCTATATTTGCACGGAAAAATGAATAGACACGCGTGTTCTACCTGTTTCAATAATTAAAACATTATCAGATTCATCCAACTTTATGAATTACACCGGGTTATTCTTAATCTCCATATACATAGAGCCTAGAACAGACTCAGTCGATTGTAAATGTTCCTAAAAATAATTACAACGCCCATTATCATTATCGGGGAAGACTTCAATGGCATGGCATCCAGCATGGGGATGGCATAAAATGAATAAGAGAGGCGCAGATGTCAACACATTCTGCCGATGAAAATTCACAAAACGATTTCACTGCTTCACGCGAACTGTTATATTCGATTTTCACTTAAGTATAAAACTGCTGATGCAAGCAACGCCAAGCGCGGCCTTTCTATTCTATTTCTACAATACCATTTTACACGTGTTTTAAGTTAGTCGATAATTGGAAGCCTTTATGTGATGTACTCTTTTGATCAATAAACTTCCTTAAGTTAAGTGATCTCCTCTTTTCTTTTAAAAGAACCTCACGGAACGCCATCCTAACAGAACGCAATGAATATATACCTACGCGAGGTATATATTTAAAAAATCAAGAAAATATTCAAAAATTCAAAAATTTTAATACGTATATCGCTTAAGTTATCCATTAGGCATAGGTTAGGGCCCAAACTAGGTCCTTGTAGCTTTGAAATTGGCGATTTTTTTAATATGTCTACTGAAAATTAAAAGTTTAAAGTCGAATAACTCCGGAACAAAACATCCCAGAACGAATATTTTTTTGTGCTGAGTGTGTCTGTTTAGACAAGCTTTTGTACTTTCTAAAATTATACTTTTTAGCACGTTTTCAGAACCAAAAATTTTTTTCAGGTTGAAACCACTTTTAGTCGTTAGTCTAGGTGCCGGCCAACATTAACATCGGAAACCCCGAGTCGCTCCGACTTTTTAAACCGGAGATATAGCCCGTTAAAGTCGGAGTTTGATATTTGGCCGCCATTTTGGACTTCTCCGAGTCGCCATACCCTATAGGTATGGCGACTCGGAGAAGTCCGAAGTCGAAGAAGCAGAACGACAAAGTAAGGAAATCAATAAAGCGGATAGGAAAACAAGCGAGACGGAAAATTCGGGAGAGGACAAAAACACAGACGTGCCTGGCTGGAGCATCATAAGCGTTAACTCAGAAAGTATAAATATGACGGCGCGTCTGTGGCGCCATCTAGTTAATATGTCGAAAAAGTATCACCAACGGACGAGGGTGGAACTAAATGACGCTAGCCAGTCTAGCGAAACGTCATTTATGACCAAACGCCATTTGGTATTCAAAGATGAGTGATTCGAATGTCAGCGTTTAAATTCAATTTAATGATTGTGTTATAAAGTTTTGTGTCAATTTGTTGTACGATTATAATTTAAGTGTTACGCGAGTGATATTTACGGTTTTATTTCTTCGTTACCACGCCCGAATAACCTTCATAGGGTGGACCATTCAGATAAAGGAAATTAAACGCCATTAAATAGATTAACCAAAGAGCTCCAGGAACATAGTAAGCTACTACTACAGAAAAACAGGCAAGAAAAGGGACAGGATAAGCTTTCTTACGCGGAGAGAAATCGACACTACATTCGGTAATAGGACTTCTACAAACGAATTGGAAACAGGAGATGAGGTATTAGAAAAGGTTCGAAAGGTAGTCGATGCTAAGTAGGGGTGAGTCAGGGTCGACCGTGTAAGAAAGGCAAAGTACCGGAAAATCATCATAGGGTGCACTAGCAAATAGGAGAGAGGGAAACTAATGAGGCGGCTAGAAGAATAAGGGGACACCCTCGACATTGAGGAGGTTAAAAACCGGGACCCGCTACTGACTCTCAGGGACGTACTCACTGAATAGAACAGGGGTGTTTTTGACGGCCTCAGCAACGAAGATGACAGATTAGAAATTAAGTATAAAACGAAAGCTCTTATAACGCACCCTCATAACGCACACATAATTATTAGCGTCTCTCCCAAAATATGGGGCAAAGCGATGGCCGTAGGGCGTCTAAGAGTCGACCTGCAGAACGTGCGCGTAGAAGACCAGACACTCTTGGTGCAATGCACAAGATCCCTATGCTATGGACACAGCAAGCGTTTCTGCAGGGAAACTATGGATCTCTACGGACACTGCGGTGGGCCCCACATGAGAAGCGAGTGTGCCAAATGGATTGCTAGAGCACCCCCGACGTGCAGAAACTGCACCCTGGCGAAGCTCCACCAGGTGGACCACGATGCCTTCAGTCAGGTGTGCCCGGGACACTCTGGCTTGGGCGGCCGTAGTGTATTGCTGAAGTTGTCCACGGCGCAGACGCCCCGTACACTGTCTTGCAGGCTAATAATCTGCAGATGAAAAATTAGCAACAGACGAGATAATGCTCGAGGACAGTGAGCGAGGTGCAGCTATAGCGCTTCTCCATGAGCCCTACGTTGGAGGAAGCACACGGATGAAGGATTACCGGGGTGCGAGGATCTACCAGTGCAACGGGGAAGTAAAAGACGCCAATAGCTATCTTTGAAGCAAACGTGGACATCATATTATACCCGCAATACAATACGGAGAACATGGTAGTTGTACCAGCTACCAGCCCGAACCAAAGTTTGGTACGTAACCCTGGTATCCTTCTACTTCAAGCCGGATCAACCGATTGAACAGTAACTTCTCCTGCTGAGGAAGATAGGAGTAGCTTACAAGCGGGTATTGATCGGCAGAGACAGCAATGCGCGGGACGCCTGGTGGGGCAGCGACAGAAGCGACAAGCGGAGTAGGGAGCTCCTTCCCATTTTCGACGAACTGCAGCTCTTTGTATTGAACACCGACAGCAAACCCACCTTCGACTCGGTGAGGAGGCAGACGATATTATAGCAGCATCGATGTGACGGCGTGCTCGACCAACTTGCTAGACCAGGTCACAGATTGGATGGTAGATGAGAGCCTAGTTAACTCGGACCACAACGGCATAACATACAACATCACTCTACAAAAATCCAAAGGTACAAACATTACACGAACAACAAGACTATACAACACCAAAAAGCCTACTGGCAAAAAATTCTGGCAGGAGTTCTGCGGTAAAGAAGATTGCGAGTTTTTACCGCGTTATAGGAAGAACGAGGAAAAGAGAGGATCAACCTCTCATTGTGAATGGGAGGATACTAAACGGTGAGGAATCAGCGCGTGTACTGGCCGAAACATTCTTCCCTGAGGATAATGAAGAATAAGACAACGTCGAACACCAGGCAGTCAGAGCGCGAACTATGAGTTATCAGAGTACTCAAAACTCGGAGGAACCAAACGACTGATCACGGCAACAGGCTTGTTCAGTTCTAGGAAAGCTCTCGGTGCAGAATTTATTTTCCGCCGACATCTGCGCAAATGCCATTAGAAACGACCCTGTACTTTTCCTTAACATTCTAAATAAATGTCGCGACCTCAAACACTTCCCAAAACCCCGGAAAAACGCGACGATAGTGAAATTACGCAAACCTGGAACGGAAAAGAACGACGTACACAAACCTCTTCGCCCGATAGGACTTTAACCGATGCTGGAAAAAATATACGAGAAGATATTGATGGCGCGGTTGAGGCACCACATGCTTCGCAAATTAAGCCGCCGCCAGTATGGATTCGTGCCACAGAAAAGCACCGAAGACTAGTAAACATATCAGAGGAAAGCTCCAAGAAAAGAAGTCACGCTTGGACCATGGGAGGGGTTGCTATAAACACAAGCAAAATAATAAAGATTCTTGGAGTCACCATCGACGACCATTTACCTTTAATTCGCACATTAATAAAGTAAGTGAAAAGGCAATAGCGACGTATAAACACTTATCTAGAACTGCAAAGGTAAGCTGTAGGCTCCACCCTGTATAATTCAAAATTTAAACTCACAAAAACGCTATATGATGTGTTTCACTAAAGAAATGCTTATTATTATTGATAACTTAAGTAAACTAACACGTTATTATTAGTTGCAATATGTACCGAAAAGCCCTAAGTCGAGAAATGAAAGAAGTAGTGGTGCCGCCGCCAGTGAGAAACGTCGCCCCAGCAAGTATTTTTAAACCAGTATTTTTACCAGCAAGAAATTTATAAAACTATTTCTACAGCAACCAGAAGACCAGCAACAATCTTAACTGGATGCCTCTGATGAAGATGCCTTGGAATATTGTTTCCGGAATCACCTAGACCTCGATCTCACACTTCAAACAATTTACAGTCAACAGCTTCAGCGATATTGGAAGCGACCTTTCTATGAAAGAATTGGAATCAGAAAAACATCCGATCCTAAAAGATGTTATCGGTGTCCAGACGATTTTTTCAGTGTAAATGAACTTCCTTCATCAACTGATCCAGTGTTTAATGAAATAGAGGATATGTTACAATGTGTTGTTTCCGAAAAAGCATTATATTTGAGTGTGAAATTATGAGGCAACTTTTCGGCCTCCCCTAAGTATCTGTTTTTCGTAATACGATTTACCTGTGATGACTCTTAGATAGATTATTATTTATTATTCTTATTATTATTCTTATTATTGATTATTTCAGCCTCTCCGCAATGCATTGAAACTTATGGTCAACTCTCCCCACCTGGTTATTCGCACCATTATCTTATCTATGCCACCTACAAAATTTAGCATTCCAAATAAAACATTCATTTATACAATTGCGTAATTATGCAAGACTAATAGCTCAAGCTTCCGGACATTAAGCTTCAGGAGGACACCTCACAAAGGACGCAGGTACAATGGGCTGCTAGCCGCGTTCTGGGACCAATTCATATTGGCCGGGCATACGATGGTTATTCTTAAGCATGTGAAATAAAATAATAAATAGAGAAATACAGTTTCCCGGTGGATACAGAGATGGCAAATAGAAGGTCACTTGGAAAATCATGTGACTACCAATGCAAACGAGCATTAATGAAGAAAGCGAAATGATGCAACATGCTATCAACGATCCCTTTTTCAATACGAAAAATATAGCAGTTCAGTTTGTTATATCTAATAGCACAGTAAGGAGACTTTTGAAAGAACAAGTCATCGAACATCTGCGAAAAGACCTATGTTAACGCCGAGGCAACACAGATTGAATGTCACTAACTATTTGCTGCTGACTGCACATCAGCACTGCAGGAGGCTCCAATAGAAATCTTACTCGACAGATGAAAACAAAGCATCCTTTAATTCCTTTGACAATTGAACAATAAGATGGAAAAGGAAGTAACAAGTAATCGAATCAATTTACATTTCCAACGTTTTCATCAGTATTGTTTCTCAAAATTCGATAAATACGCCGTACATTTATAAGAAGCAAAACATTTATAAGCCAGCAATTTGGAAAAGAACCGCTCACCGCCTGGGTGGCGCCGCTCCATAAGGTTACAAGAATTTGCGCCGTTAGAAATGGATCGAGTGTTTAACATTCCGTGCAAGATTACAATCCAGTTTTATTAAATTTCGGTCAAAATGGGAATAAGTCAATCTAAAGAGGAGACGGTGATCGTCCAAAACTCAGCTGGAGGAGTCAACGAAGCAAAGTAGACCAATTTAAATTTCATCTATCGAGAACGAATATTCTACTAAATATTATACTGCTTACACTATTGCTGGTGATAATGTTATCGCCTGTACGAAAGATGCCATGTACGTTGGATACAACGGGAGATCAAATGACCAAATATTAAGATGCGTGTGCGTGTTTGATATGAAACAAAACGCACTATAGCCGAACTACAGTAAAGCGGCGCGGCGCGTCGCTACGTAGTTGACTCCCAGAGAATATTTTGCCGCTCCGTTCGCGTCGCGCCGTTCCGCTGGCGCTAGTGCGGTATAGCTAGCGGCGGCGGAGAGGCGCGGTGCGACCAGTTAGTTCACGTTGAAACCGCGCGAGTGAATGACGTCGCACAATGTACGACGAAAAATTAATTTCGCTTGTTAGTGATTATCCAGAGTTATACGATTTAGAAAACGTAAATTATATGAATCATGTGAGAAAAATCAATATATGGAACGAAATAAGCACATTAATGGGTGTAACTGGTAAGCAAATACTTTTTGTTTTAATTGTGTTTATTTAATAAAATTTGACATAAGTCCTTAACGCTTGTTACATAGTAGTTAATTTAAGCTTGCCTTTGTAGCCGACAACCTCGCCGAATCATATCTCTTTGCCAAGATACCGAACCTACGTCGGAATTAAAATAATACTTAAATTTATCTCTCACTTCGAAAGCGCTATTTGTGAAATTACCGCCAACCCTTGGAAGGTCCAATACCTGTAATTGCTCGGTAGTTTGTGATTCATTACTGAAATTTACTGGATCATTTCTTAGAAAATTGTGTAAGCAGCATGTGGCTAAAATCACATTATCGACGTTTTCTGGGCTTAAGTTAATTGTTCGGTAGTAAATTCTAAATTTTTGACTTAATATTCCAAACGCATTTTCGGAAACTCTTCGTGCCCGGCTAAGCCTGTAGTTGTAAACTTTATTGTCTTCGTTATGAACTTGTGTCCCCGGATATGGCCTCATCAGATACGGTTTTAATGGAAAAGCTTCATCAGCGACAATTACATGTGGCAGTTGATAATTTGTCCCTGGCAATGTTTTAGGCCCTGGTATGTTCAAAGTGTTTGTTGCTAGTTTTCTTGCTAAAATTGATCGGGAAAATATTCCTCCGTCACTATTTTTTCCCAGTTCACCTACATGAACTATCACGAATTTATAATTTGCATCTACTAATGCCAACAGTACTATTGAAAAATACTTTTTATAATTAAAATATAATGACCCACTATTCGGGGGAGCCTGTATTTTAATGTGCTTTCCGTCCATTGCTGATATACAATTGGGGAAATTCCACTTTTGTGCAAATCCATTCTCAGCTTCTTTCCACATAAGTTCAGTAGGTTCAGGCATAACTATTTTCGATAAGATTTCCCAAATAACTGCGCAAGTTGTATGCACTATTTCTTGAACTGTAGTATATCCTAAACGAAAAGTTTCTCCGATAGTTTTGAACCTGAAACAAATAACAACATAATGTGTTTTTTTTCAGATATCGTCTGCAAAGAGAAATGGAAGGCGTTGAGAGATGGTTACCATAGATATCTCAAGAGGCGTTAATCAAAAAGCGGAGATGGAGCAAAGAACATAAAAAAGTGGCGGTATGAAAGTCAAATGGAGTTTCTGCGTCCTCATTTCCAGGAAAGAATCTCAAAAACAAACATTGACAATAATATTGTGAGTGATGATGACGATCTTGCCATAGCCCCGTCTCCTTCGTCTGCATCAGTATATGTACCAAGGCCTAGTTCTAGAACAACCTCTACGCCTGATCTCGAAATACTAGGACCGTCTTCGAGACGAACATCTACACCTGATATTGAAACAAGGTCTTCTTCAAAAAATGCAATATTTACAAACATGACTGCCAGGAAAAAGAAACAGACCCCGCAATCTCATGTAGCCAATGTATTGCAGAAATATTTAGAAAGCCGATCAACTTCATCTCCTGCAGAGTCAATTAATCCTATACATTCTTTTTTCAAGGCCATGGCAGATACGGTTGTAAATTTGTCTCCTGATTTGTAGTTGAAGGTAAAGAACCAAGTATATTCTATTGTTTCTTAAGCAGAATCAGATAATTTAAGACCTGCATCTTCTAGAACAGAAATACGAATG
Organism: Spicauda simplicius; assembly: GCA_949699795.1. NCBI lineage: Eukaryota > Metazoa > Arthropoda > Insecta > Lepidoptera > Hesperiidae > Spicauda > Spicauda simplicius. The sequence continues at coordinate 5,728,608 of OX453087.1, forward strand.
ACGAACGATGAAACACAATTAATTCAAGCAGGATCCGGGAATTTGGTATCTACGGCTGAATCAGAATCAGAACAGCCAGCTACGGATGACGTATCTGAATACATACTACAACTATCTCAAAGTGTTCTACAGCCAGAATCACAGCTTCGCTATCGCTATTTCATAAATTCAAATGGAAAGATAAATTACAATTACGTACAAAATTAAAATATAAACTAAAACTACTTATGTTCCTAAATACCTAATTAATGAATAAATAAATACGTACCTGATTGTTACCATGAGTTTTTCTTCCGTACCTATTGCTTGACGAAAAGATGTATTTTGAAGTTCTATGTGAGGTTTCATAATTTGCAACAACTCATAAAACTTCTCTTTTGTCATCCTGAAGTAAGTGTGAAATCGGTCAGGGTCTTTTAAGAGTCTTGGAAATAGTGTGTAATACTCTCCCTCTCTACTACGAGAATTTGGAATATCATGCACCCATATAGATCGCTTTTTCCGTCTTTCCAGTTTTTCCCCCTCTTCGCACAGTAAAGCTACCACTATCACTTCATCGTCAATTTCGTCCATGTTCTTGGTCAGGTAACGAACAAATGAAATGAATTTTTGCCGCTCACTGTAGCGCCGCTGCAGTACAGTGCGTTTAGATAACGCCGCGTCGCGACGCGCCTCTCCGCTGCAGTGTCGCTCTAGTGCGGTTTCACCTTTATGCTTATTATATTAGTTCGGCAAATAAAAAAGATAGACTCGTATAGACTGCGGCTTAAAAAGGCCAAACTGCTGTGTATAAATGTAAACTTTCAATCAGCTTTGAAAAGTTTTAAACATTAGCTGCTTTTTTAAAATTACTAGGCGGTTTAGGGGAAAATAACAAATTATGATACTGTCATTGTACAAGACGGGGCATATACATAGATGGGTAAACAAAACTTTTGTGTAACTATCTGCCGTAACATTGAAGAGATTAATATCTAAAGCTGGCTTAAGAGCTGGATATAATGAAAATATATTTGTGTGCAACTCACATACATACCGTGACTCAAAAAAGTATTTGTACACCTCGTTTTTTACCAATAACTTCAATTAGACGAATGTCAGTTGAACAAAATTTGGGTGGTTAGTACTTAACGAAGCATAAAAACGTTGTGTATGTATCTTTACTTTTAATAAAGAGTAAAAAAAAAGTTATTAAAAAAAAACAAGAATTGAGCGGTCAAAAAAGTATTTGTACACATACGTGTATATCTTTAAACTATCGAAAAAAGTATTTAATGAAGACAAAGCGTCCTTAAATATTTCATAAACGTTTTTTAGACTATTCTTCGATTATTTGATTACCAATTCAGTTTAGAATGAGTATAACAATCAAAGAAAATAAAAAAAGTAAAATATGTAAGTCTCGGCGAGATTGCGTTATTATTTTTCGGAAACAAGGAAAAAATATCAGAAAAATGGTAAAGAGCTGAAGTTAAACATCATGACAATGCAGTACATTGTAAAAATATGGAAAGAATGGCTCATATGTAAAACGATACCCGATCAGATCAACCGAAGATACTTATGACGAGAGAGCGCCGTACTACCATTAGACAAGCTTCAGAAAAACCGTTTTCAGTGTTCAAACGCTGGTCAATCACATCGCATCAACATCTAGCAAGTCCGTATGGTCACAAATTGTGCATAATGTTCTGCACTCAACCGAAATATAAAAAAAAAATCGTTTGGTGAAAACCGATTGCTGATTTGCAACCGCAAAATAACGGTTTATCATGGTGAACAGAACGTTACGTTTTGGGCCTGTATGGCTTACGATGGCCTTGAAATGCTTGCTTTTTTCGAAGGGAATATAAATGTACGCAAATATATCAAAGTGTAGCGCGATAATTTGAATGAAAGTGCAGTCAAATTATGCCTTTGTGGTCAATATCACTTTTAGCATAATAATGACACACTGCACGAATAACAACAGAATAGTTACTCTATAAAATTACCTATCAGTTAGGTATGCCACCACACTTTGGATAGTTGAATGACACCACACACCACCAATCTCCAGATATTATTTCTATTGGAAATCTTGGGCATAATTTAGATGTGCAGATTTAGTGCACAACAGAAAAAATCTCAAATATACATAATCAGCAACGAATAATCATAGAACTGTGGGAATAATACCTGAACACCCATCTTTAAAATTGGATGAATCCATGCCAAAAAGTTAACGAGCTATTATTCATGCTAGAGACATGCATATTTCATTTCAATTATAATGTCGGGTTTAAAATTTTCATGTTTTACAAAGTTGTCGTAATTGTACAAATACTTTTTTGACCACTCAATTCTTGTTTTTTTCCGTATAACTTTTTATAACTCTTTATTAAAAATAAATACATATACACAATGCTTTTATACTTTGTGAAGTACTTACCACCCAAATTTCGTTCATGCAACGTTCGTTTGATTAAAGTTATGGGTAAAAAACAAGGTGTACAAATACTTTTTTGACTCACTGTATGTATATTTATCAGTTTATTAATATTTTATATATTCACACAAAACATGATGTTATGTCCACTGATATCGGTTCGGACACTGCGCGCTCACAAGTCAATACGCGGCCACGGCATATCAAAATGGCGGAACGGGTGAAAGCAACTAAATCTAATGCCATCAATCTGAAAATACCACCGTTCTGGCCTGAAAAACCCTCGATCTGGTTCGCCCAAATAGAAGGACAATTTACAATCACAAATTCAACGGATGATGCTACAAAATTTTACCACGTGTTGGCCACGGTGGACCGGTAGTACGCCGCCGAAGTGGAGGACATTTTAACCGGACCAACAAACTAGGAGAAATTAATGGCCGAATTAATTAAAAGACTTTCAGTATCTCGGGAGAACATTAGAATAAGGTCAAACAACTGTTGATGCACGAAAAGCTGGGCACCAAGAAAGCCTTCTCAGTTCCTGCGACATCTTCAACACCTCGCCGGCCCTAACATGCCTGAAGAAGTACTCAAAACAACATGGACCAGTAGACTACCTACCAGCATGCATCCGATAGTCGCCTCGCAACCGACCCTCTCTCTCGACGCACTAGCAGACCTCGCCGATCGCATTAACGACATCGCTACACCGTCTCAGCATGTCGCAGCCATGTCGCAACCACCTCCAATGGAAGAGCTAGTGCGTCAGGTGGCCGAACTGACGAGACAGGTTAGCGCCTTGACCGTGCAGGTCAATAACCGATCGGTCGAACCGACGGCCCAGAGATCGAGAGAGGAGACCAGGTCAACGTCATCGATCGTCGCGCAGGTCAGTCTACCTACCAACGGTACCCCATTTGGCTCCATGTTTCTGGTAGTACCAGCACCAGAAACATGGAGCCAATGCTAAGAAGTGCATTACGCCGCGCGACTTCAATGCGGGAAACTCGCAGTGCAATCAGTGATGGCGACCAGTAATTGCCAGGCATCGACGGGTCGCCTCTTCATTGCGGACCAGCGAACGAACACTAAGTACCTAATAGACACTGGTAGTGACGTTTGTGTATATCCTGTGTCCGCGCTCACTCATCGTACTGCTAAAACCGCATATCAATTAAGTGCTGCCAATGGTTCTGCTATTGATACCTATGGTTTCATAGAATTAAATTTAAACTTAGGGTTGCGTCGCAATTTTCCATGGCGTTTCGTTGTTGCTGACTGCACGAAACCCATTGTAGGTGTAGATTTTCTTTCATTTTATAACCTCATTGTAGACGTCAAAAATAAAAAATAATCGATATCTTAACCAATGATAGTACGGTAGCATCCGTATATAAAAATAATTGTTTTGCCCACATATTTAATCATCTAGCCAAAAAAGCAGATGGCATGAAAGCAGGTGAACAATTGTGCACATTAATATTTGATGAACTCTTACACCCCATTTTGATTAAAGCACCAAAAAGGACTAAATATCAGGGGTTTGTAAATTGTAAAAGTGAACAGATAAGAAAAATTGCTAATCATGTACTTGTACTTATGATAAGAGGCATTGTCAAGAATAATAAACAGCCAATATATTCCGCAATTTCTGCTGCAACGGGTAGACGGTTTACGATAAAAGAATGTGGTACTGTCATTGTACAAGATGGGACCCCGGGCATATAGATAGATGGTGCTGGTAGTGAAATGACGCTAGGACCTAAAGTGAGTCTTGGCCTCCGACACTAAGAGTCTCCATTTCGGTCTGCCCTGCGCTATCTCCAGCCAGTCATCCGCCGGGATGTCTCGCAGATCCTTCTCCACTTCACATACAGATGGTTGCGCAACATTTGTCTTGCCATCTGCCGTAACATTGAGCAGTTTAATATCTAATGCTGGCTTAAGACCTAGATATAATGATAATATATTCAATGATTTAACCAAAAAAATAGATGTCATGAAAGAAGATGAAAAATGATGTACAAGAATATTTTATGAAATGGCTCCTAAACCCTATTTTGATAATAGTGTAGAATAGAATATCAGGTATCAGAAGCTAGTAAGCACTTAGTGGAAAGCAGCCGTATGGATATATCGGCCGACGCAACTAGACAAACTTGGCTCATCCTATGGGACCGGATAAAGATGTGGGAAAATTACTATGGTCCCAAAAATATCAGCTTTGTCAAAGACACATAGGGCTTTTTACGACAGACTCTGTCGGACAGTCAATCACTGTAGCCAATTTAGCTACCATGGTTGATTTCCTCAAAGAGTTCAAACCAGATGTAATCTTAATAACCAATCAAGAGGGAATTGAATACGATTCTAAATTAGTCCAAATAACTATTGCTCTATCGACCCAAAAACAACGGGCAGATTGGGCAGAACTAAACCACGAATATATCTGCGACCCGAAAACTTGTTAGTTGTGTCTCGTGTGCAATACACGTATCTAATTATACCTTCCGCTTTTTCTTTATTCCAATCGCTACAATAGCACCAAAAAGGACTATTTGTCAGAAATTGTAAAGGTGAACAGATAAGAAAAATTGCTGATCATGTTCTTGTACTTATGATAAGAGGCATTGTCAAAAATTATAAACAGTCAATATATTACGCATTTTCTGCTGGAAGTACTCCAGGCAGCAAATATGAGTTCAGATCCAGTGTAGGCTTTCATATTTTGGCTACTGTGTGTGATCAAGGCACATAAATTATAAGTTCAATTAATCATTTAATTGAAGAAAGCGAATTAAATACTTGAGGAAAAACAATATTTTTAAGAACTCTATATTTTAGGTAGAAGGAAAACATGTAGAACCAGTATATGACGTCTCACATCTATTAAAAGGGCTACGTAATAATTTACTGACCATAAATTTAAAATATACAAAAGATTGTTAAGAAAAAATAATTAAGTGGAATAACATAAAAAAATCTTATTCAATACAAGGCATGATCGATAGTTCACGGCACCGCACTGGGTAGGGTCCGGTGTCGTGAACCATTATACGTGTAGGCGCGACACCGCGTATTTATGAAAAACACGTTGCCGATAATAATTATTTTAGTTTAAAGATCTAAAATTGTTTGTTTATTGAATTAGCAACATTTAATGATTTTTAGCATCGTAATTTAGTTTACCCTCCATAAATTTATTATTGTCACACCACCAAACATTGTTATAAAAAGGCGAGCGAACGCCGGTAGAAAGAATTATTCTTGTTTAACCGTCGAAGCGATCGGACCTCCTCAATTGTGAATAAATCGAAGAAGTTTATTCCTGTGTTTTACTTGAAATCTTCAAGAATGGAGAATAATGAAGACACCCCGAGCCTTCCTGATATCACGCATCACTCGTATCACTTCGTTATACGCATGTGCAGGTGTTGGAAAAGAAGAAGATCCAATAATAATCTTGCAGGTTAATACTGAAAACCAACGCTGAAGGTCCAAGCTTTCGTAGGCGAATATTACGGACTGATGAGAGCAAATACGACTTGGATGGTATTACAAACTATCACAATATCCAAATTATTGCTGACAAGTGAACGAAATCAGGGAAAATCAAATCAACCAATCACAAAGATGCTTTTCATTGAATTTGGCCCGAACGGTGTCCAGACCTGATACCGGTTTATTTTTACGTGTGGGGGCACATACCGTCTCTTGTTTATGCAACGCCAATTTCCATCTGTCGAAAGGAGATATTGAAAGACTACGAGTTGTCCAAGGACAGCTTACAACAAATGTAAGTAGATTGGAAAACTTTGCTAGCAATCCATTGGTTCTAGCATCAATTTCGGAACAACTAGCATTGGCAAATGAATATCAACAAACAAAGAATGTGAAAAAATACAAGTTGACATTTTAACCTTTGATGAGGACAACGAGAATGTTGCAACTTTGGCAAAGGGAGATCTCCCGCCAGGCTAAATGATCATGCCTGGGGAGCGGCCGCGCTCCGACAGTGTTTGTTCGGAACTTGTATATATGCAGGGTATTGAGAATACTTCGATAGCGTGTTTCAGAATACTAGTAGCGCCATCTCTTGATGAGTTGCGGGAGGTCGCCATAGAACTATGGAAGACAAATATTATTTTGTTCATCTACATTGAAGCTAGCCTTAAAGAGTGTAAGCACATCCGAGATGTCAACATCAAAACTGCCAGACATTAAAGTCCCTGTTTTAGTGGCAATTTTTACCTTCAAATGTTCTCCGTACACTGGGGACTAATGAAAAATGTATTGCATATTCTGAAGAACAAGGGTTAGTGGAAACGAATGAACTGTGTCGTACACAACGTACACCAATGAAGATAAATTCGACATACTCATTTGCGTCGTGGATTGTAAGAGCAGCCAGAGAATTTCGAGAACCTAAGGCACTTTTTGTGAAAATATAAAAATCGATTTTATTTTAGTCAAAGTTGCAGCTATAATCAATCAATTGTCGAACATCGAACAATAAAGAAAATACCGCTTTTTTGAGCAAATCTACAGTTAATAACTAGTTCAGTTATAATCAGGAGTTGTAATATATGAGTATTACTTGTAAAAACAGGAATTTCAAGGAACAATTAGTGGACCCAGAAAAATCGTTGTAGTACTGTTCGACGAATCCAAATTTGAGAAACTCAAATATCACAAAGGTGTATGATATTTCTGATATACTATATGATATTTCTGTTTATCATTGGAAATTATATCGTATAAATAAGACTTTATTCTCGGACGTCGTATTGATATGCTTGGATTCATCAGAGATCGTAAGGTTCTACGTCTAGAAGTATGTCCAAATAACGTACGATCAGCTGAGGTGCTGGTACCCCTAATCCATGTTTAAATACACTGTTCACATCGACTGCTGGAGAGGTTTCTTTGATAGAATAACACATAACTGTAAACCATTCAAATTAAGAAAATCCATCGTAGCTCCAGGTGGAGTTCATACTCAACGAATTTTGATTTAGTGGAGACAAATACAAAGATTTTTTAAAAAACAAAATGAAAACAATGAAAATTTTGCGGACACGTTCTAGAATATTTCTGGCTGAGAAAATATAGAACAAATATAATATGGTAACAAGCCTATAGGTTTAGTTTCGTAATCTGTCAACAGATGACGCGCTACCGCTTTCTGAAAAGCGCTATCGAGTGTATCGCATAGATCATATAAAGGACGCCCATAAGTGTTGTTTTTAATTCCATTCATTCTCATTCCTTAAGTTAAAGCGTTCAATCGAGTATATCCTTTCTCAGGCTCATTTCTAGGGACTTCTCACTTACTTTCCTCGCTATTAGTTGTGGAAATTTGTACATTATAAAATTGAAAGAAGGCTGAATAAAATGTTGTACCCTTGAAAACTGCTTCTCAATACTTTTACAATGAGGAGCAAACACTCTAGCGTAGGGTGGTATAGTGACCCAAGATCAGCTCCGGAGGCGGTCACCAACCCTCATTCCCTCCACCAACTTGTAGTAGAGGCTCGGGTGAATATAATCAACATTAGGAACCAAAACAGAGAAATCTTTCAGACGAATTATTGCACGGACTTATTTACGTCCAACGAAAACTAAGATCCGTCCGTCATCCTCAGCAGCACTAGGGGGTCGGAACAATAATGGTCATAATCCTGAACGGATGGAAAACCCATTGCGATGTATTATCTGTCACCAAAGAATTCGCTGGCGTTGCGAAATATGTTTGAAAACGCTATGTGTTGAACGACCTTGTTTCAACCAATTTCACTCCTAAATCGCCCATTGTACACGGCTGAGTACACCCCTAAAACTTGATATATAAATATATTTTTTTCATTTTATCTTCTTATATAGCATATTTTATCCCTTATGGACTAATAAATAGAATAAAACAATAGTCTGATTAGGTCAGAGGGATCAAGGACAAAATAAAAAACACCCTTACAATACAAAATATAGAAGGTATAGAGAGATATAGAAAGATGGTACATCGACTCCAGCGCCAGCGTTCACTTGACACCAAACGAGAGTTGTATAATGGATGCTAAATATGATCAACACAAAGAAATTATTTTTGATAATAGAAAATCAAATATACCAGTCCTATGCTCGGTCGATGCAACAGTTAAGACAAAAACCGACAAGCAGTAATTGAGAAAAATTGTTATAAGCAGACCAGGAGAAATTTGGCACTTTTGACGGCCCGCGTGGCAGAGCGGTTATCATAACGGACTGACGCACAATGGGGCCCGGGTTCGATTCCCGGCCAGACAGGTATCAGAATGATGAGTTTAGATTCATGTTCTAGGTCTGGGTGTTTGTGTATTCGTCTTGTGTGTGACACAGGAGAAAGTCCTAGTGTGGGGCTATGAGGGTAGAAAGCGTCTGTGCGTGTTTTAATTTTTTTTAATTAATTATGTGACCCCGCGACCTGGAGACCTGGATCCACCACTTTGATCCCGAAGCTAAACAACAATCGATAACATGAAACGTGCCGACGAACCGACGCGGAAAAAAATTCAAAGTGTCAAGCTCAGCAGGGAAGGTATGGCCTCCTACTACGCAGAACAAATAAGATTTAGGGAGAGTATCAAGAAGAAAACGCGTAGCAAACCACGGACTGGAGTAAAGAGAACAAAAATCTATCAAATCGTCAGCCCAGAATTATAGCATATGATACGTTATATAGACATCCTATATCCGTGTAGGGAAATGTAATATTTTAATGTTCATGTCAGAATATAAAATGAGATCGTGTGCTTTGTGACAGTGTGAGTATTTCATTATAATAAAGAATGTATTTGTGTAGACACGGCTGCGTCCGTCGCTTAAGTTTTACAATTTCCTATAATATTCGGTTAACGGTAACACGTATTTATTTTCATAGTCCCAGATCCGTATAGGTAACCCTTTTACATTACCTAAAATCCGGAAATTCTAATATAATTTTGACCAATTTTATACTGTACTTACTCACATCAAGTAGAAAGTCTATGCGAATTAGAAATTGTTGATAGTTTACTCCTCGGATTTATTTGTCCAGACCAGGTGAAGCCATGACGCAAGATTCAGCTGCACAAAGCATACCGAATGAGAAGGGGGCAAGACTCAACCAACAACTTCAAAGAAAGTGAAGAGAAAGCATCATCAGACGCATCGTGCAGCATACTATTGTGAAGTCAAAAAAATACAGCGTTTTCCAACGAAAGAACAAGTAGCAAAATGGCAGGTCTAAAGTCCGACTTTTAATTCGATGCAGTAAACTGACGTAAGCTAATGTCACTTAACAAAATAATGATACCACATTTTTCTTAATAGTCATGAGCTCGTTCATTCAAAAATTGAATGAACGGTTTTTAATATAGTTCACATTCTAAAAATAATTACGTTTAGTATTAATAAAATCTTTTTTATTGGTGTTATCAATCCAAACTTTTAATAATGGGACACTTACATGAAAATAAATGGCTTAGTTGCCTCAATAAGTAGTACAAATTATTTAACAAAACAATAACAAAATAACATGCGGTACCAATTTCTGCCGTTCGCCTTTTAATATTTTTATAATACTATATTAAAGATTACAAAAACATAATCCTCCTTCTGGTACAAATAAATAACTACCGTAAAGTGGGGCTAATTGGAACACTTTTTGTTTTAAAGTTTAAAGAGTTTTAAAAATTCTAGGTACTGTAAATTAATGTTTTTTTTTTTTCATTAGCTTTTACGATATACTAAATACTCATAACTGTTAAGCTTAGGTCAATAAATATTAAGATATATATTTTTTAATGTCCTCAAATATCGCATGAATGGGGTTATTTAGAATCACACTTTTTTGGTTTGGCTTATCGTGTTTTTTGAAGCTGTGTCTAAAGAAACTAAGAATGATACATTTGGGAAAATTACAAGCAATATCACCGAAATGCGCAGAAAATACTCTGTTTTATTTTACTTCACTTTTCATGTACCTGTTTATATCGTGTCTACCAAACGAAAGTTTTTGACATTAAAAACACACTTGAAATGTCACTTTTAAAATTACGAACCGTGCAATAAATAAGGAAGCTAATCGTTAAAATTTCCCTGCGACGTTGACCCATATTGTCAATGTATTACCAGAGCGTCTATTTTAATTCCTGTAACTCTTAAATATAAAAATATATACGATCAACACTTTTTATTTGAAAATTCCAAATAGCCTCGTCAATTGCAAATAGCCCCTGACGGTATCCTGATATTTGTGGTCCGTTTTTTTTGTTTATGGCACGCGCGCGCAGAAAGTGTCATTTTGGTTCGCTTTTCATTCGACTTCATTCTTATAGTCTGAGCGCACGCATGTTTTGTTTTCTCCCCGCAATTCGTTATATTGTTGAGTTTGTTGTTAAGTTTTGTTTTATTGTTACGTTTTTGTTTTGTTGTTACGTTTTTGTTATCTTTGACCATATTTGTTGGTTTTCGCCAAAAATGGATCCTCAGCCAAGCACATCGCGTGAAGATACAGAGACGTTAAGTTTGTCTCCGACAAAAAAACGTCCACGTAAGGCTTTAACTGTCTCAGAAAAAGTGATGATCAGCAACGCCTACAAGTACGTGTATCACGAAAATTATCAGCAATTGACGGAATTTGAAGTTTCCAAGAAAGATGAATGCGTAAATAAAGTAGCTGAAATATTAGGAATAGCAAAACGCACTGTTTATGATGTCCTAAAGGAACATAAAGAAAACAAAGATGCACCCCCCAAGCCTCCCAAAAAACCTGGCCCAAAGCTGTCATTCAAGGAAAAATTTGATGAATTCACGTTTTCCACCATTAGACGATGTGTGCACCAGTTCTTTTATAGAAATGAACCTCCAACCATCGCAAAGGTCAGTCGGTAGATATTATCTTTGACATTGCAATATTTAATCTTGTTTTTATTATCCATGTAATGATTTCAAGGTTACATTAAATACAAATTACATTGTTTTAGGTACTGAATATTATTAACGATGATCCGGACTTACCCAAGATGTCAAAAGAGACATTGAGAAAAGTCATGAAGCACCTAAATTTTGCATACACTTCACGTTCTCGCAGAAGTGTACTTATTCACAGGCAAGATATTGTAACATGGCGTCAACGTTACCTACAACAGATTAGGGAATATCGAAGGCAAGGAAGATATGTTTACTATCAAGATGAAACTTGGGTTAACGCAGGTTAGTAATTATTATTACTTATACCGAATAACTGCTAAATAGCATCAAGAATTAATAAAATCCCATCCCATAAATGAGTAAGTATGTAATACTTACCCATATTTGCAATAAATTAATAAGAATTTAAAATTTGTTATGCTAAATATTTATATATATATTTTTCAGGTCATACTACAAATAAAACCTGGGTTGATAAAACTATTACAACATCCAGGCAGGCCTTTTTAGACGGAATGACCACGGGTTTGAAAAATCCAACAGGTAAAGGAAAACGACTCATAATAAGTCATATAGGCGGTGAAGAGGGCTTTGTTGAAGATGGTTTATTAATATTTGAAGCAAAGAAAGGTAAAGAAGACTACCATGACGAAATGAATGCAGCTTGTTTCGAGGAATGGTTTGAGAGGATTTTACCAAGATTGAAACCTAATTCTGTGGTAGTCATGGACAACGCCCCATACCACTCCAGGAAATTAGAAACGGCGCCAAACATGTCTTGGAAAAAATCAGTAATAATAGACTGGCTCTCAAAAAACAAAATTCCTTTTGAAGAAAATATGGTGAAAGCCACTCTTTTGGAACTTGTTCCTAGTAATCAATGTTATAATAAATATGCGGTCAATGAGATGGCCGCACGACACGGAGTTACTGTACTAAGATTGCCCCCTTACCACTGCGAGCTTAACCCCATTGAATTGGTGTGGGCGCAGGTAAAGGGGCATGTTGCAAAAAATAATACTACGTATAAATTAGAAGACGTAAAAAACTTATTTATAGAAGGTGTAAATACTGTTACACCCGAAAGATGGAGTAACTGCGTATCACATGCAATAAAAGAGGAACAGAAAATGAGTGGGCTTGATCCATTAATTGATAATTTGACAGACAAATTTATAATAAATGTAACCGATACGGAAAGCGATAGTGAATAAATAATCATTTTCACATAATTATTATAGTTTTTTTTCTTATTCCCTTAATAATCAGGTTATATTTATCACATTTATTCACGTTAGGATAACAAAGTGGGATATTGATTTTTTTTGCTAAAAAAATATTGAACTAAAATTGATTATATCATTCATTCACTTGTCACATCTCTATTTATTTATTAGCAATAACCTGCAACACTGGAACTGTCAGTTTACTGCATCGAATTAAAAGTCGGACTTTAGGTGTCGAACCCAATAGCATTAGATCAAGGCTGTTTGCTGGTGTTTCCAACGCAAAAGGAGTTGTGGGCCATCTTGACTCAGTATCAGTTCATCAAGCCATCCCACTACCGATAACATCCAGAGGAATTGGCTTTGCGACTTGTACTTTCGCGCGTGGATTATCGAGCTGCAGAGGCTTTCATATTGCCTACGATTTACTTTTTTTATCGCGCTTTCCTCGGGATTTTTCAACTTACACACTTAAAATTTTCGCGGTCCGTGCACCGATTGCCCCCTTTTTGGTTTCAATAGATGCGTTTTGACGAGCTCTTTCATTAGACACCTCGCTCGTCAAAATCCGACCGGTAGTTTTCCAGATTTTCGCGATTTTTCCTTTTTGAAAGCGAAGCGAAGATAAGACAAGCTAAATTGAAGTTTCCAGCGGTCAATCCTGGTGTGATTTTCACCACCTTCCGGATTAGATAGGGTAAAACCCGGATAGTTGCCTCGGACGGATACATGCCTCAGTTTCAAATGCTCTATGTTAGACGTATTGACAGTGTTTCTTTTTGATCATAATATAAAACGTCCCCCGCGCAGGCCTCAGTGCCGCATAAACCGTTGGAGTAGACGCACGTGTTTTGTCCGTGTGAGTAAAAATCTTCCGCGGCGATACTTTGACGAGCGTCAGAATTATATTGGTAAGTAACCTCTGTTAAATATTTTTATAACTGATTGCGATTTCAGTTAAATTTTTATTTCTTTGAATGCATTAGAGTTTACATTGCACTGTTTATTACGTTTTATTGTAAAATATTTTTTATTTATTTCGTAAATAAAAAGGGCAAGTATCCGTATCAAAACGGATAGTTGCCCTACTGTCTTTTGCGGATTGTTGCCCTAGGGCAACTATCCGTAACTATACATTTTCAACAAGCAAAGACAGATTTTTTTCTTAGTTATTTTTTTCATTTGGTTTTACTATTTTTTCTCTGGGTTTTTTTGGTTTTACTATAGTTTATCTTTAATAAAATAAATACTCAACAGCAAAATGCCTCGCAAGTATAAACGAAAGCCAGGCGTGGTGCCGCGCCACATCAACTGGACAGAAGATAGTTTAGCACTTGCGTTCGAAGAACTAAATAAAAAACAAAAAAGTATTAACGAAATATCCCGGACTTATGGCATATCCTCTCGAACCTTACGAAGACGGTATGAAAAGGAAAACCAGCTACTGGTAACCCAAGGTATGCCAAGGCTTTAAAATGATATATTTAGTTTATAAGTAAAATAACCCATTTACATACCTACCTACTTATTTAATTGTATTTTTAACATTTCTAGGAAAATACCCTATCCTTGGCTTTGAAAATGAAAAAAGACTAGTATCCCATATACTAAAGCTCGGAGACGCAGGATTTCCTCCTGAAAGGAGTTTAATTCGCCAATTAGCCTATCAGTTTGCCGAAAAATTAGGATTGAAGCATAATTTTAATAATGACACTAAAATGGCTGGATTGCAATGGTTGAAAAGCTTCCTTGAAAGAAATCCCGAAATAGTTGTAAGGCAAGCTGAGGGTTTATCAATTCAAAAAGCGAAGGGTCTAAGCAGGGGCGAAGTAGCCAAATTTTATGATCTGCTCATAACCGTTTTAACTAATAATGATTTGCTGGATAAGCCGGAGCGAATTTTCAATATGGATGAAAGCGGTGTTCAACTCAATAATAAACCTGGCAAGGTATTAGCCAAGAAAGGTACTAAAGTAGTGAAATCACTTACTTCCGGTGAAAAAGGCGAAACAATTACCGTTGTTGCTTGTTGTAACGCTATCGGCAATTTTCTCCCACCTGTTCTGATTATCAAGGGGGTAAATAAAAAGCCAGAATTTGAAGAAGGACTTCCTCCTGGTTCCAAAGTTTATATGCGAAAGAAATCAGCATATATTTCCTCAGAACTTTTTTACAAGTGGCTGACTGAACATTTTATACCTCGCAAGCCTCCAGGAAAGGTATTACTAATTTTAGATGGTCATTCATCACATTCCAGTGCTGTCAATATGCTAGAAACTTCTCATGACAATGATGTGATACTGCTTTGTTTACCTAGTCATACTACTTCTGCATTACAACCTTTAGACGTATCAGTATTCGGACCATTTAAAAAATACTATTATGCGGAGACAAACAATTTTATGCGCAGCAATCCACAAAAAAAACTGAACCGGTACAATTCTGGTCAACTGATAGCAAGGGCGTGGATTCGAGCAACTACACCTGCCAATGCAATAAGTGGTTTTCGCGGCAGCGGAATCTATCCAGTCAATCCAAATGCTCTGTCTGATACTGAATTTGCTATATCAGATATTGCATTGGGGGGGCTTACGCAGGAACAAGAGTCTGAAACTATAAACCATCAAGTACCAGGTGCTTCTGGAGAACTTGCGTTACGTGAACGCATACAGGAATCTGAATATGACCGAGGTAATGAACTAAATCGACAGAACGAAGTGACTCTACAAGGCGATCAAGTCCCAAGCTACTGTGACAAAAATAATCCACAAACTATCGTAAATGAAGCTGAGCAGAATAGTGTGAACCAAAGTTACACGCCACCTAGGCCATCTTCGAGTCTTTTGGCTCTTTCTCATGATTGTTTGACCCTAGGAGATGGCGAAATTGAAAATTACATTTTAGATAATACTGAACTATCATTGCCATCGCTGATATCTTTAAATGAGTCACAGAACAAAGATCTACAAAAAGAAACGCCATCGAAATTTTTACATCAATCAGCTCCTGTACCAAAAATTCCACTGAGTATGTCTACAAGGGCTAAACAATCAGCAGAAATTTTAAACTCGAATGATAAAATAATCGAGAAGAAGAATAAAACTAAGGAAGTAAAAAAAATGGAAGAAACAAATAACAAACCAGTTGGTAGCAAAGAAAAGATTACAAAGAAAAAAGGGCAACCGCGAAGAAATAAAAAATCAAAACAATATAGAGATATTACCAGCAGTGAATCAGAATCAGATAGCACAGATTTTATTGAACTGACTAAAGGAAGAGCTTTAAAGAAAAGAAAAATTCGTATCTGCAGTTCTAACAGTGAAAATGAAGAAAATGTTATAAGTCCAAAAACATCTAAAGGAAAAACAACTAAAGGGCTACCAATCAAAGGCAAAAAAAACAAAACATCTATTAGAGAAACTGAAAATATACTAAAAGTAAAAAATGCTAATTCAAAAATAGAAAATACCAATAAAGAAGTTTCAGTTGATAATTATTGTGTAGAATGTTTTGAAAATTATAATTTAACTAAATCGAAATCAGATTGGATTCAATGTGAGACGTGTCGAATGTGGTTGCATGAAACTTGTACAACATTCAAAAACCATTGCATGAGATGTGGCAAGTTGAAAATATTGACTTCTGGTGATAATCAATGCTAATGCCAAAGTTGATTACCATATTTTTTGAATAAAGATGAATACTAATATTTAATTAAAAAATTATACGTACACTAATTTACAATTTAAAACTTTAGTATTTGTAAGGTGTTGATTAGGTAATAATTTAACTGCTCTTAGTACTTAGTACTAAATAAAGGATCTCAGTAAGTAATAAGGACTGAATACTTACATAATTGATGCTAATGCCAAAGTTAGTTCTTATTTTGTTTATTGTTCTATCTTTACCATAAATAATAATATTTCATCTTATTTTGGGTACATTTTTGGAGTCTATGTTTGTTGTAATTTTATAATTTTAAAATAAATTTAATTAATACTTAATAAAAGATTGTATTTAATAATAAAAAATAATATTTCATTATTATTTTGGATACCTAATTACCATTTTGGGGTCTATTTTTGTTGGAATTTTCTGATTATAATTTAACTTTAATTAATACTTAATAAAAGATTGTATTTAATAATAAAAACTGATTACTTAAATTAATATAAGTTCATTTTTATTTGAAAAAAAAAAACAAACAGGCATCTATCCTCACATTAGGCAAGTATCCCCCGAATCATTTTTAACGTTAGGCTACTATCCGCCATAGTAGGCAACTATCCCCTTTTTTAGAGGTCACATGAAACAGTATTTACTCAAAACTGATAATATTTATATTTGAAAAAATAGGCTATGTTAGAAGATTAATAAACTATGTTTAAGAATACACTTTGAATAAAGAATTTATTGGTACACATTTTTAATAAAAGAGCATTTTTAAAAAGTGTGGCAACTATCCGGGTTTTACCCTACCAAATTGTCTAATAACATAACAAGTTAGTCCGAAATCGATGTACTACGCGGTTCGTCTACAGAGTTCGTCTACGACGAAGTTTAGTAGTTGTATATTTACATGTTCGACCTAACCAAAAAAGTACTTAACCTAATGAACTAATATTACGCAAATTGTAAATAAATTGGTTGGTTTGCTCGCGCACTAACAGTATGGCACCCCAATATTCACCGGAGCTAGTCAAGACCGATCCTTGGAGAGTATGGCGGCCCCTAGGTCCCGAGTGCCGTGGTGGCCATTGCCACCGCCGTTACTGCGACATATAACACTAGCACGGGTACAGGATAGGCTAGTGTTGGTCGGGGCACTGCCATCTGTCCTGTTGTCGTCGCCCGCACTGCACACGTGTGCCAGGCAGCTGCTAGTCTTTTAGTCCCGGTGGAGAAGAAGGTATGGTTAGTAGTAAATATGCTTACCTAGCTAACGTACCGCAATGTTGTTACATTGCGGTATTTTAAACGCCACGAGACATGTAAAAATGTACCTACCTACCTAGAAATTCGGTTGTTATTATACAGTTAAATAATATTCTTGCAGATCATTTTGTTATTTAGTTGAAGAACGTGGTTGATTTACACATCGACATCATTCAGCATAGGAGCGGATTGCCCGCAAAATTCAAAATCGTCATTAGATTAGCTAATGGGAGGCGGATCTGAATTGTCCGAGAGTAACTAATATCGACATTTAATACCTTTAAAAGGAAGAGTTTTCAACTTTTTTTGTTATATGTAGTTATGGAGTATTTTTTTTATTATAAACAGCGTTACTGTTATAACTTGTAAAGTTATCTATTGACTAGTGTGTGTTCGCCAAGGCAATTTCAAAATAATACATTTTATTTTTGCGTCGTTGGTAAGGTCCTAGCCCACGTACACGAAATCGTTCAGTAGTTTTGTCAAGAGCAACAGACAGACAGACAAACAGACAGACAGACAAACAGACAGAGTTACTTTCACATTTATAATGTTAGTAGAGATTATGCGTTAAACTCACTAGCTGCCATATATACCACATCCAGTACAGCAGCACTATACATCTTTGTAATACTGCAAGTTTTTTTGCAACTACCCTGTTTATTTAAATTGTAGGCACAAATTGTAACTTGTATGTATTTAAGTAGGTAAAACTTTTATTTTCTGTACTCGTAATATTGTAATTTTTAAGTCTTTTCTCAGTAAGTGAATTGTAAAATTGTGAATGAGAAATAATAAAGATCTTATAAACCATAATTTTGTTTGAAGAATTTTCTTATAAGTTTTGTGTTCCTAGTATGTTGAAACGTTTATCGGAAGGTAGGATGTACTCTTATCCTTGTAAGTGTGAGGCAGATTTAACATTTAATTTTTCTGGCCCTGTTATATAGAACCAAAAGGTGATTATGGGCTGCGCGAACACCGAAGAGCGAGCGAGACAAAGTGCGACTGGAGAAAAGTGCGATATTGACAGTCGAGAAGGTCAAAAACAGGGACCCATTGCTCCTAATTAAGGACGTACTAGCCGTCCATAGCGATACAGAGGTAATCGGCGCCCTAAGTAGGCAAAACCGGGCTGTTCTTGACCTCCACGACGGAGAGGAGGAAAGCTACGAGCGACAGTCCCATCAGCCTCCTAAAATTGTTTGGAGTGAGCGTCCAGTCCAAAAACCTATCGGATTAGCTATTTGTCTTAAGAGAGATATCTTTACGGACTTAATCCTCCAGATAATTTCTTACAATGTAGTATTCGTGCTTCACTTATTTGGTGTCGCGTTTTAGATTCTACCAAAACAAAATCTAAATGCACCCGTAGAATTTGGCATCACTGCCTATCACTCTCGTCTTCGCGACATTCTGGTAATGCGCATTAATTATTATGAATATAGTGTATTTACTAGTTTGTTTCGCAAGAGGGATAACAAAATTGAAGAGAAAATTCGAAAATACGAACGAAAACTACAAAAAATTCATCGACGGCACAAAACTAATGAACGTTCGAGTCGTAGTAGAAGCCAGTCATGTCGGAGCCGTCCAGTTACAATGGAACACAGTTCTCGATCTATCGCGAGAAGTCGCGATCGATAGAACTATGAGATGGTCATCATCGTTTCTTAAACTAATTATGAAGGACAAGCAGAACAAAACACGCAAAATAGTAAGTACCTACAGCTACGCATCGACCAGTTTGGAAATATACATATATTCAGACCATCTTAAAGATGTTATTCCGTGTAAGTACGAGATACATTGACACGAAGATCAGTTATTGCTACGCGATACCAAAAATGACCTGACTTGACTGACTTAGTTATAGTGCGTGACACTTGACTTTGTCATATAGAGATTATTATTCCAGATGCACGTGAGAATGAAGTGTCTAATACACAAATGGAGAGTGGATGCACTACGCGATTCGTCTACAGAGTTTCAAGTAAGTTTAGTAATTACATATTCTTATGTTCGACCCAACCAAAAAAGTAATTAACCTAATGAACTAATATAAAGTGAACCGGTTAGACTCGCGCTTTGCACTAATACGAAGTCTAATACGGAGCTTCTAACAGCATGGCACCGCAATATTCACCGGAGATAGTCAAGACCAATCCTCGGAGAGTATGGCGGCCCCTAGGGCCCGAGTGCCGTGGTGGCCATTGCCACCGCCGTTACTGCGGCTGATAACACTGCCGCGGTTACAGCAGGGGCAAGTGTTGGTCGGGGCACTGCCATCTGCCCTGTTGCCGTTGCCCACACTGCCGCTGGTCGTGCATGTATGCCAGGCGGCGGATAATCTTTTGGTCCCGGTGCAGGAGAATTATGGTTAGTAATAAATATGCTTACGAAACTTATGAATTAAGATAGGAAATGCTGGCGGTATGACTCCACTAGAGTACTTCAAAATATTTTTAATATAAATTTGGACGTGTTTTATGCGACATGATAAATGACCACGCGAATGCTGTAATAGACAGAGGATATAAACCCCAAAGCAAGGTAACAAGACGGAGACCTAACGTAAAAAGTAACTAACCTAACGAACTAATATTGCGCAGCTGTAAATAAACTCGATCGTTTGACTGGCGCTTTGTACTAATACGAAGTCTAATACGGAGCTTCTAACAGCATGGCACCGCAATATTCACCGGAAATAGCCAAGACCAATCCTCGGAGAGTATGGCGGCCCCTAGGGCCCGAGTGCCGTGGTGGCCATTGCCACCGCCATTACTGCGGCTAATCACACTGCCGCGGTTATAGCAGGGGCAAGTGTTGGTCGGGGCACTGCCATCTGCCCTGTTGATGTCGCCCGCACTGCCGCTGGTCGCGCACGTATGCCAGGCGGCGGATAATCTTTTGGTCCCGGTGCAGGAGAAGGTATGGTTAGTAGTAAATATGCTTACCTCGCTAACGTAAAAAGATTGCGGATTTATAAACGCCACGAGACTAGTAAAAACGATTGTACCTATCTGCCTAGAAATGCGGGCTTTATCATACAGGTAAATAACTTTCTTGCAGATTATTTTCTTATGTACCTACATTTATTTTCATTGTTAACTGTCTTATTGTTATTATTTGTACAATTATCTATTGACTAGTGTATATGTTCGCCAAGGCAATTTCAAAATGATACATTTTATTTTTGCGTCGGTAGTAAGGTCGAGAGTAAGGTGGTAAGGCCAAAGTACGAAGAAGTCACCTCAAATGGAAAATCAACACAAATGCGAGAATACCCTCCTCTTTACCGACAACTTCTAAGGCTATACCACCCCAGAGCTAGTCAAGACCGATCCTTAGAGAGTATGGCGGCCCCTAGGTCCCGAGTGCCGTGGTGACCATTGCCACCGCCGTTATTGCGGCAGAAAACATTAGCGCGGGTACAGGATAGGCAAGTGTTGGTCGGAGCACTGCCATCTGCCCTGTTGCCGTTGCCCGTACTGCCGAAGGTCGCACACGATCTCAAAGGCGAACATTAATGCGAAACGAAAATTCCATTTTAAAAGTTTAAGATAGGTAGAGGAAGGTGGGGGAATCACGGACGCGGGGTAATCGCGGACGTGTATGTTTCACTATGTTAGAAAAGGACGAAAGATATTTCGAGTGATGCAATCGCGAGTCCATCCCAGACGTAGTGCCGCACATTAAGTTGTGAAGTGACGACGCGCTCGTTTTACAAGGTATGTTTATTTAAAGATTTATCAACAATTTCATATAAATTTTGTACTAAAATTGAATAGTTGTATAATGTTTTAGGTTTTACATGGAAATATCACATTATTTTTTCGGATTAATGTATCAATTTAATAATACTTGTAGGGAGTAACCGCGTGCACCACGTCATTCTAACCTTAAATAAAAATACTGTTTTGTTGTTTTGTGTGTGTCGGCTAATGGCGGACGGTTTTAGTGGGGTAATCCCGGACGTCCGCAATTACCCCTACACATCTTATAGTTCATGGAGTTTATTTTATGTCCTTTTTTATTATATATATTTATTTACTGCACTATATTGATCTGAAATTGTTAATGATGTATGTAAAAAATATTGTACTTATATTTAACTGTATGTATATACTGTATTTCAGATGCCACGTAATTACCAAAGAAAGACTGAGACTAAATACAAATTAGAAGACTTAGAAAAGGCTATTCAGGATGTTAAAAGTAAAACACTTTCACTTGGAAAAGCAGCTGCTATTTATTCTGTTCCGAAAAGTACTATACACGACTATCTAAAGAAAGAAGTTATAAAGGAGCCAAAAACTGGCAGAAAGGCTATATTTTCTGAAGAACAAGAAAGGGAGTTGGAGGATTATATCTTGAAATGTAGTAAATTATTTTATGGTTTAACTATAGAAATGGTACGAAAAATAGCATTCAAATTTGCCGAAGTAAATAATTTAAAGCACAATTTTGACAAAACATCTCAAATGGCAGGAAAAGATTGGTTCTATGGATTTAAGAAAAGGCATCCTAATATTTCACTACGTAAACCTGAGTCTACTTCTATCAATAGAATTACAGCTTTTAATGAAATAGAAGTGAAAATGTTCTTCAATAACTTGGAAATATTACAAACCAAACACCACTTTGATGCCAATCGAATATACAATGTGGACGAGACAGGTATATCCAATGTCCAAAGAAATTCAAGGATTTTAGCACCAAAAGGCCAGAAACAAGTCGGTATGGCAACAAGTGGTGAAAGAGGTACCACAACAACAGTTGTCTGCGCTTTTAGTGCTTCAGGAAAGTATATTCCTCCATTTTTTATTTTTAAGAGGACGCGCATGAATGCTCAGTTGTTACGTGGAGGCAATCCTGATATGATAGCAGCTGTAAGTGATTCAGGTTGGATCAACGAGAACTTATTTGTAGATTGGTTGCATCATTTTGTATCTTTTGCTAAGCCAACAGTTGCAAATCCGATCTTACTTATTCTAGACAATCATGAAAGTCACGTTAGCCTTGCCTGCTATCTGTTTTGTCGCCAAAATGGAGTAATATTGTTATCTCTTCCACCGCACACATCTCATCGTATGCAACCACTGGACTTAACATATTTTGGACCTCTCAAGTCTTCATATAATAGGGAATGTGACTTGTACATGGCTGCAAACGTAGGCCGACGAATTACACAGTATGAAGTTGTCGAACTTTTTACGAAAGCTTTCAATCGCATCAGCAATTTAGAAAAAGCAGTAAATGGTTTCCGGGCAGCTGGTATTTGGCCTATAGATACAACTAAATTTGATGAACATTTCGCAGACGTGGCATCGCCATCTGAAAACACTACCACTGACAATAATTTGCAGAGTAACATAGTAGTGACACCTGATAGGCAGATTGCATCGACGTCAAATGTCGCAGGGGCATCGATACCGGATGTGCAGATACCGTCGACATCAAATATGCAAAGTGTAATGACACCAAATACGCAGACAATATCGACATTAGATTACATACAGCAAAGACCAGTTACACCAGCAGCTGCATTGGACAAATCAATCCCACTTGAAGACATCTTTGATATGCCGAAACTACCACTACAGAAAAGTAAACAAACTCTTAGAAAAAAACACTCAGCTATAATAACCAGTACTCCTATGAAAGACATTTTAGAAAAAAAAGAAGAAAGAAAGAGTCAAAAATTTGTAAGTACCACAAAAGATAAAAGAGGAGTTAAGAATCTTACATTATTTTCCGATAATACCATTCATACAAAGGCTCAAGAAAAGGACATACCGTGCAAGAAGAAAAAGGCCAATGAAGGAGAAGGGAAGGAAAACGAGTATTATTGCCTAATTTGTGATGAAAAGTATGAAGATCCACCTAATGAAGACTGGATAAAATGCTATAAATGTAATTTATGGGCCCACGAAAACTGTACGAGTGGTGAAAGTACTATCGACCAAATTGAATCATGACCCACCTTGCTGACAGTTCGTTTGTAATTTTGGCAAAGACAAATTCGTTTTCTTGTCGGGCGTGGCGTTGCACTTATGACGTTTTTAATATTAATAAACAACAGAAACATCACTCAGAATGACTTTTTAAGAAAATTAAGGCGCTCCCTCACCGGGAGCATTCACGTGTAATGTAACATTATAGATTCCACTTTGAGCATTACATTACACTGCTACCTCTTTGACCGTATCAAAACTAGCGCATTGATGTTACAAGTTGTATCAAGATACTACATATTGTAACATTACAATGTTCGGTTCTGCTCGTTCATTAATGTATAACGTTACAATCTGTATAACGTTACATTCCATGCGAATGCTCCCTATGAGGGAGTGCCTTTAGAGTACGGATATTTATTTAATTTTTGAAGGCGAGGTTAGCGACAAACCCGGCATAAGACATTTCAGGAAATTACCAAAATTTTGTAAACATTATCAATCTAAATATTATTATTAATACATTACGGCAAAATATGATTAGTGGGATGAATAACGAAAATTACGGATATTTCACAATTGAAAATGACTTGGGAAATCTTCCCAACAGTAAGTTTCATATTTATAAAGATAATTATTATTGGGTATTGGCAAAGTTAACTAATTTTTCATTTTAACGGTGTCATACAAGACAATAAAAATATTTATAAAGAAAGCACGGTAAGTGAAATCAGTAACTGTTAGTGTCATATAAAATAATAACAAGTTGGTTTCCAAGACAACAAATGTTGACGCAAATTTAGACCTAATTGCGTTTGAATGGCTGAAGGAAAATAAGCATATGGTGGGTCATGAATCAATTTGTTCGATAGTACATCGCGAGGCTTTATTTGTGATTTTTGTTCTAATTAACCTATGTACGTGATTACCCCACAGACCGTCCGAAATTACCCCACGT
Source organism: Spicauda simplicius (assembly GCA_949699795.1). NCBI lineage: Eukaryota > Metazoa > Arthropoda > Insecta > Lepidoptera > Hesperiidae > Spicauda > Spicauda simplicius. The sequence goes on from OX453087.1 coordinate 5,753,064, forward strand.
GCTGTGGGGTAATCCCGAACTCCAATGTTTTGTTTTTCTATTAATATTTTATTGTATATATCAAGGAGAAATGAGAGATGTGACGTCAGGAAGGCCAGGGTGTCTTCATGATTATTCGTTCTTGAATATTTCAAGTAAAACACAGCAGTAAACTTCTTCGATTTATTCACAATTGAGGAGGTGTGATCGCTTCGACGGCTAAACAAGAATAATCCTTTCTACCGGCGTTCGCTCGCCTTTTTATAACAATGTTTGGTGGTGTGACAATAATAAATTTATGGAGGGTAAACTAAATTACAATTCTAAAAATCATTAAATGTTGCCAATTCAATAAACAAACAATTTTCGATCTTTAAACTAACTAAAATAATTATTATCGACAACGTGTTTTTCATAAATACGCGGTGTCGCGCCGACATATATGAAACATTTATCTACGTTGATTATGAGAACATAAGATTGATTAGTTATAGTTAACTTTTAGTAATAAATAGCATTCCTAGCCTTAACTGGTTTTGTTTTATTTCAGTTCTTCCTTAGGTGTTCGCAATTACCCCACTCTCCTCTAATTCGGTACAGTAATAAAGGCTTTTAAAAATAAAAACAAGTGCAAGCCAATTTATTACCATGGTGGAATGTATGGAAAAGTGAGTGCAGTACTACTTTTTCCCTGATGATCTAAGGGTACAAGAGTAATAATTGGGTTTCGATATAACGTTGTGAATAATGAAGTGTTCTATAATCTTATAATGTGAAACGTATCTTGTGCTTTTTAGACAGAGTAATCTCAACAAGCCGGCTGCTGGGTCCCAGGGGAAATATCGAACGTGGCAGCACTGGAAGAAGTTGTCGCAAATATTAAATCTGGATGTGACTGACGACTACAAAGATAGAGAACGGAGGAAAAAGGTAAGATTTAAATCCTTTGGGAATTTTATAACTTGCTTGTGAAGAAGCAAACGTATACATACCTAACACCGCATTCACTTTCCAAAATCTGCTTTGCATGTATAGGTGTGGAGTGATTTTAAACGAAATTGTAAAAGGAAGGCTGCAAAAATACATCAGACAGTCACTGGTACTGGTGATGAGCCAGCTTGCAAGGTAGTGCTCACAGATCTCGAGCAGCGGGTCCTAACAATAATTGGACGCAAGCTGCTTACAGATCTAGTTAATAATAATGAAGCTGGTATAGAGTTAAATATAAATGTGCGTACGGATAGCGTACACTGGTACGCGTAGTCAGTTTACGCGTGTCCGGAACGTCACGTCCATAATTCTAGCTACGCCTACACTTTTAGGGAATGAGTCCCGCGCGAGCCGCCCTCGGTCGGTTTTTGGTCGCGCGTCATAGAGGACGCACTTGACCATGACGCTATATTTGCACGGAACAATGAATAGACACGCGTGTTCTACCTGTTTCAATAATTAAAACATTATCAGATTGATCCAACTTTATGAATTACACCGGGTTTTTTGTGTGTCGAGTCATAAGAGGACGCAAATTATTCTTAATCTCCATATACATAGAGCCTAGAACAGACTCAGTCGATTGTAAATGTTCCTGATAATAATTACAACGCCCATATCATTATCGGGGGAGACTTCAATGGTTGGCATCCAGCACGGGGATCGCATGGAATAAATAAGAGAGGGGCAGATAGATGTCAACACATTCTGCCGATAAAAATTCACAAAACAAATTCACTTCTTCACGCGAACGCTATGAATATATATACCTACGCGAGGTATATATTTAAAAATTCAAGAAAATTAAATCGTCTGAACTAGTACGCCCCTGGGCTGGCCAATTATCAGACAACTGAGCTCCCTTATGGAACTCCGCTAAAGCCCCTTGTTCTGGGGCCATTATCCGATGAAGGCCTGAAAGCCTCATAGGCAAAAGCTAACCTCTGGTGGTGTTTAATGAGTCAGGTACGTAGGTTCTTTCATGAGTTCCACATAAGCAATGCGGACGGCCGTAAGCATATTTACTACTAACCATACTTACTCCGGCACCGGAACTAAAAGACTAGCCGCCGATTGGCACACGTGTGCAACCAGCGGCAGTGTGGTCGACGGCAACAGGGCAGATGGCAGTGCCCCAACCAACACTTGCCTCTCCCGTACCAGCGCTAGTGTTATCTGCCGCAGTAACGTTGTTGGCAATGGCCACCACGACACTCGGGCCATAGGGGCCGCCATACCCGAAGATCGGCCTTGCCTAGCTTCGGTGAATATTGAGGTGCCATACTGTTAGAAGCTCCGTATTAGACTTCGTATTAGTGCAAAGCGCGAGTCAAACCAATTCCTTACAATTTGCGCAATATTAGTTCAGTAGGTTAATTACTTTTTAGGTTAGGTCGAACATAGAAATAAATAATATTACTAAACTTACTTGAAACTCTGTAGACGAGCCGCGTAGTGCGGTGTAGAGGTGAGGATCGACCATGTTTTGTTCAGAATTCTGCACACGAACATTAATGGCACATAATGTCACTACACTGGTTCTACCACCTTGAACCTATGTTTTATGTTTGAATATTGATGGACCTGGCAACATATAAAATCAAAACTATGCCAAATTGTCTAATAACATAACAAGTTAGTCAGTTCGAAATCGATGTACTACGCGGTTCGTCTACAGTTCGTCTACGACGAAGTTTAGTAGTTATATATTTACATGTTCGACCTAACCAAAAAAGTACTAAACCTAATGAACTAATATTACGCAAATTGTAAATTAATTGGTTGGTTTGCTCGCGCACTAACAGTATGGCACTCCAATATTCACCGGAGCTAGTCAAGACCGATCTTTGGAGAGTATGGCGGCCCCTAGGTCCCGAGTGCCGTGGTGGCCATTGCCACCGCCGTTACTGCGACATATAACACTAGCACGGGTACAGGATAGGCTAGTGTTGGTCGTGGCACTGCCATCTGCCTTGTTGCCGTCTCCTGCACTGCCGAAGGTCGCACAAGTGTGCTAGGCGGCGGCTAGTCTTTTAGTCCCGGTGCAGGAGAAGGAGTTAGTAGTAAATATGCTTACCTAGCTAACGTAATAATATTGTGGTATTTTAAACGCCACGAGACTTTTAAAAATGATTGTACCTACTTACCTAGAAATTAGGTCGTAATTATACAGTTAAATAATTTTCTTGCAGATCATTATGTTATTTACTTGAAGCACGTGGTTGATTTACACATCGACATCATTTAATATTAGAGCGGATTGCCCGCAAAATTCAAAATCGTCATTGGAATTTAGATTCGCTAATGGGAGGCGGATCTGAATTGTCCGAGAGTAACTAATATCGTCATTTAATACCTTTAGTAGGAAGAGTTTTCAACTTTTTTTGTTATATGTAGTTATGGAGTATTTTTTAAAATATAAACAGTGTTACTGTTATAATTTATAAAGTTATCTATTGACTAGTGTGTGTTCGCCAAGGCAATTTCAAAATAATACATTTTATTTTTGCGTCGTTGGCAAGGTCGTAGCCCACTTACATGACATCGCTCCCAACCAACCAAAGAACGAAGAAGTCACCTCAAATGGAAAATCAAACCCAAATGGAAAATCAAAGAGTCCACCTACTATCAATAACACAAGTGCGAGAATACCCTCCTCTTCACCGGCAACTTCTAAGGCCATACCACCCGGCACAAAGTCAAAGTGAGAAAGCCCATGGTCGCTAAGGAGGGGTGGGTTCAGATAGAAAAGGTTAGAAAGGCAAAAGACAGGAAAGTCATCATGGGGTGCGAAATCAAGGTTGAAAGGTGCGACGGCAGCTTGAAAAGTGTGACGCCCGCATTGTCGAGGAGGTCAAAAACAGAGATCCGAGCCGTCCATACCGATACAGAGGTAATCGGCGCCCTAAGTAGGCAAAACCGGGCTGTCCTTGACCTCCACGACGGAGAGGAGGACAGCTACGAGCGACAGTCCCATCAGCCTCCTAAAATTGTTTGGAGTGTCCGTCCCGTCTAAAAACCTATCGGATTAGCAATTTGTCTTAAGAGAGTTATCTTTACGGACTAACAACAAATGATTTAAGTGCATTAGCATAGGCTATGGCAGCAAAAAATATAGAATAAGGGATACAAAGATTGAGCGCTTGTTGTATTAACACCATCATCACACGTTGACATTAAAAATAAAGATATTAAAAAGTCATTGAATGCTTTCAGAAGTAAACAATTGGCAAATATTGATCGACCTGGCAACATATAAAATTAAATCAATTTTACCAAATTGTCTAACAACTTAACAAGTTAGTCAGTCTGAAGTCGATGCAGTACGGGATTCGTCTACAGTTTCAAGTAAGTTTAGTAATTTTCTTTCACGCTTAATCCTTCAGATAATTTCTTACAGTGTAGTATTCGTGCTTCACTTATTTGGTGTCGCGTTTTAGATTCTACCAAAACAAAATCTGAATGCACCCGTAGAATCTGGCATCACTGTCTTATCACTCTCGTCTTCGCGACATTCTGGTGATGCGCATTAATTATTGTGAAAATAGTGTATTTACTAGTTCGTTTCGCAAGAGGGATAACAAAATTGAAGAGAAAATTCGAAAAAATGAACGGAAACTACAAAAAATTCATCGACGGCACAAAATTAATGAACGTTCGAGTCGTAGTAGAAGCCGGTCATGTCGGAGCCGTTTAGTTACAATGGAACACAGTCCTCGATAAGTCGATCATCGTCGCGATCGATAGAACTATGAGATGGTCATCATCGTTTAAGAACGACAAATTATGAAGGACAAGCAGAACAAAATACGGAAAATAGTAAGTACCTACAGCTACATGTCGGCAATGGCCGACATATATATTCAGACCATCTTAAAGAAGTTTATTTCGTGTAAGTATGAGATACATTGACACGAAGATCAGTTATTGGTACGCGATACCAAAAATGACCTGACTTGACTGACTTAGTTATAGTGCGTGACACTTGACTTTGTCATTACAGAGATTACTCTATTATTTCAGATGCAGATGAGAAGGAAGTGTCTAATACACAAATGGGAGTCGATGCACTACGCGATTCGTCTACAGAGTTTCGAGTAAGTTTAGTAATTATTTATTTTCATGATCGACCTAACCTAAAAAGTAATTAACCTAATGAACTAATATAAAGTGGATGGTTAAACTCGCGCTTTGCACTAATACGAAGTCCAATACGGAGCTTCTAATTAACAGCATGGTACCCCAATATTCACCGGAGCTAGTCAAGACCAATTCTCTGAGAGTATGCCGGGCCCTAGGGCCCGAGTGCCGTGGTAGCCATTGCCACCGCCGTTACTCCGGCAGATAACACTGCCGCGGATACAGCAGGGGCAAGTGTTGGTCAGGGCACTGCCATCTGCCCTGTTGCCGTCACCCACACTGCCGCTGGTCGCGCACGTATGCCAGGCGGCGGATAATCTTTTGGTCCCGGTGCAGGAGAATTATGGTTAGTAATAAATATGCTTATGAAAGTTATAAATTAAGATAGAAAATGCTGGCGGTATGACTCCCCTAGAGTACTTCAAAATATTTTTAATATAAATTTTTGACGTGTTTTATGCGACATGATAAATGACCACGCGAATGCTGTAATAGACTGAGGATATAAACCCCAAAACAAGGTAACAAGACGGAGACCTAACGTAACTAACCTAACGAACTAACATTGCGCAGCTGTAAATAAACTCGATCGTTTGACTGGCGCTTTGTACTAATACGAAGCCTAATACGGAGCTTCTAACAGCATGGCACCGCAATATTCACCGGAAATAGCCAAGACCAATCCTCGGAGAGTATGGCGGCCCCTAGGGCCCGAATGCCGTGGTGGCCATTGCCACCGCCGTTACTGCGGCTGATAACACTGCCGCGGTTACAGCAGGGGTAAGTCTTTGTCGTGGCACTGCCATCTGCCCTGTTGATGTCGCCCGCACTGCCGAAGGTCGCACACGTGTGCTAGGCGGCGGCTAGTCTTTTAGTCCCGGTGCAGGAGAAGGTATAGTTAGTAGTAAATATGCTCACCTCGCTAACGTAATAAGATAGCGGTTTTTTAAACGCCACGAGACTAGTAAAAACGATTGTACCTATCTACCTAGAAATTCGGGCGTTATCATACAGGTAAATAACTTTCTTGGTTGTTATTATTTGTACAATTATCTATTGACTAGTGTATATGTTCGCCAAGGCAATTTCAAAATTATACATTTTATTTTTGCGTCGGTAGTAAGGTCGAGAGTAAGGTGGTAAGGCCAAAGTACGAAGAAGTCACCTCAAATGGAAAATCAACACAAATGCAAGAATACCCTCCTCTTTACCGACAACTTCTAAGGCTATACCACCCCAGAGCTAGTCAAGACCGATCCTCGGAGAGTATGGCGGCCCCTAGGTCCCGAGTGCCGTAGTGACCATTGCCACCGCCGTTACTGCGGCAGAAAACACTAGCGCGGGTACAGGATAGGCAAGTGGTGGTCGGAGCACTACCATCTGCCCTATTGCCGTCGCCCGTACTGCCGAAGGTCGCACACGATCTCAAATGCGAACATTAATGCGAAACGAAGATTCCATTTTAAAAGTTTAAGATAGGTAATTCGGTAGAGTAATAAAGGCTTTTAAAAATGAAAACAAGTGCAAGCCAATTTATTACCACGATGGAATGTATGGAAAAGTGAGTGCAGTACTACTTTTTCCCTGATGATCTAAGGGTACAAGAGTAATAATTGTGTTTCGATATAACGTTGTGAATAATGAAGTGTTCTATAATCTTATAATGTGAAACGTATCTTGTGCTTTTTAGACAAAGTAATCTCAACAAGTCGGCTGCTGGGTCCCAGGGGAAACATCGAACGTGGCAGCACTGGGAGAAGTTGTCGCAAATATTAAATCTGGATGTGACTGACGACTACAAAGATAGAGAACGGAGGAAAAAGGTAAGATTTAAGGACTTTGGGATTTTTATAACTTGCTTGTGAAGAAGCAAACGTATACATATAATGCATTTGCACTGCAAAGTCAAGGCTTAAATGAAGGGTAAAAATATTATTTGTCTCTGGCAGTTGTGCACTTAAAGTACGAATCGATTTACTGGCAAGAACAAAAAACTCTATCACAATGTGCACTCAATAGCCAGGATGTCTATGAGTCGTGGGATCATCAGTTCTATGTGAGCGCCTTTTTAGGATTACATACCCAAAGGAAAAAAAATCGTTTACCGCTATAAACACAAATACTAAAAGTATAATAAAATACATATTCAGGAGTTTTTTACCGTATTTAAAGATGCGGAATAGTACGGTATCTTTCGTGCGCCAGTCCGATTCGCACTTAACCGGTTTTATTTCAATTGCCATAAATAAAATATTACTCGAAGAATACGTTACCATCGTAAATTCTAATGAAAACAATAATTATATTCCTGACGTTGGAAATCATACAGATGAGAACGATATTCCACAGTTCGATAAACGAAAATTTATTTGGAATGTAGATAACGTATCCTTGGACGAAACTACAATTGCTCATGATCCCCGCCCCACGAATAAAAACATGCTTGATCTAGACACCCCATACATACAAATGATTCAGTTACTTTCAACAAATCTATATTCGTGTCCAAACAAACCAGCTCAAGACATCAAAAAATTTATCGAGTTATTTTATTTGTCTGTAGAATATTTTCTGTGCACGCTTGTTGACACGTAAAAGTCCGTTATGACTCTATGGAGACATAGGTAGAAGAAAAAATCGAAATTCCGCTGTTGGCTAACATATAATTTTGAATTGTAAATTCTTTTGGAATTCTCGCTCATTTCAAATTTCAGTAAAAAAATACAGGTACTATTAGTACAGTAAGTCATTAAGACCTCGTCTTTGCAACATGTAACCCCTCCACAATTGGTGAACCTGACAACGCTTCAAGAAATAAATATGGAAGAAAAGGATCTCAAAGACGAACAATATGAAGAAAAGCAGTGCGATCGACGTCTATCTCCTTCTAGTCCAGACTGCTACCGTTTTACCGAACCGTCATCGACTCACTCCAGTCCTGCGATGACCAGAAGTATCGTTATCTTCTACAGCACCTACAATAGGATCTACAGCATCTCATAAATCTCCTCCACAACCCGCCCGTTAAGGATCAATCTTTAAAGAACCGATTATTCACCGTTTATCCGAATTTCAAAAAATTGATCAGCGATTTAGAACTTAGTCACCAAGCAACCATGACAGACAAGATGGTGGAATACTCGGGGTCCACCAGCAACATAGCGGCAGTAAATACCCCAACGGTGAATTCAACGCTGCAGCATATCAAAACCATGTCAAAACAATTTGAGAAGCTTACTTCAGGAATCGTTGTACTACGAGGACGGTCATGTTTTATAATTATAAATATATTTTTTTATAATTATAATAAATATTTACTGAATTATATAAAAAAGATTTACTAAGTGGATACAGTTGGGCTGGACAGAATAAAGGCCAAGGGCGTAAAAACAAAATAAAAAGTCTACGTCAAAAAAAAACCGCACATTCCATTTCAAAAGTTTAAGATCGGTAATTCGGTACGGTAAAAAGCCTTTTAAAAATAAAAACAAGTGCAAGCCAATTTTTTACCATGGTGGAATGTATAGAAAAGTGAGTGCAATAAGTTCTACTTCTTCCCTGATGATCTAAGGGTAAAAGAGTAATAATTGGGTTTCGATATAACTTTGTGAATAATGAAGTGTTCTATGCAATGTATCTTGTGCTTTTTCGACAGAGTGATTCAACAAGCCGTCTGCTGGGCTCCAGGTGAAACATCGGATGTGGCAGCACTGGGAGAAGTTGTCGCAAATATTAAATCTGGATGTGACTGGCGACTCTAAAGATATAGAAGGGTGGAAAAAGGTAAGGAGGTTCAAAAAAATACATTTCCTTCTTTATTTGGTTTTTACTAACAAAACATCGGATGTGGCAGCACTGGGAGAAGTTGTCGCAAATATTAAATCTGGATGTGACTGGCGACTCCAAAGATATAGAAGGGTGGAAAAAGGTAAGGAAGTTCAAAAAAAAACATTTCCTTCTTTATTTGGTTTTTACTAACAAAACATCGGATGTGGCAGCACTGGGAGAAGTTGTCGCAAATATTAAATCTGGATGTGACTGGCAACTCCAAAGATAGAGAAGGGTGGAAAAAGATAAGGAAGTTCAAAAAAATACATTTCCTTCTTTATTTGGCTTTTACTAACAATAATAAGTGATATTTTTTTTTAACATTTCGTTAATCTAATTAGTTCCATAATAGCCAGCGCATGTACCATGCGTGTATCATAATAGGATATTAATAAACACTGAACAAATCTAACATGTACTTAAACACCGCATTCACTTTCCAAAATCTGCTTTGCTTTGCATGTATAGGTGTGGAGTGATTTTAAAGGAAATTGTAAAAGAAAGGCTGCAAAACTACATCAGACAGTCACTGGTACTGGTGATGAGCCAGCTTGCAGGGTAGTGCTCACAAATCTCGAGCAGCGGGTCCTATCAATAATGGGACCGCAAGCTGCTACAGATCTAGTTAATAATAATGAAGCTGGTATAGAGTTAAATATAAACGTGCGTACTGTTACACATACTCCAACTAGCCCTTTCTGCTCACTTCATCACTACTCCTGCAGACTCAGCATTCCTTAGCGTGAAGTCCAAGTAACCATTCCCCATAGTTAGTCTCACTCCAGTTTCCTAATCATCCGGTCGTGTCGGCCACAAATCAAATCTTTTTTTTAAAAACCTTTTTTCCTTGAGGCTCGTAACAGTACGGATAGCGTACACTGGTACGCGTAGTCAGTTTACGCGTGTCCGGAACGTCACGTCCATAATTGTAGCTACGCCTACACTTTTAGGGAATGAGTCCCGCGCGAGCCGCCCACGGTCGGTTTTTGGTCGCGCGTCATAGAGGACGCACTTGACCATGACGCTATATTTGCACGGAACAATGAATAGACACGCGTGTTCTATAATTAAAACATTATCAGATTCATCCAACTTTATGAATTACACCGAGTTTTTTGTGTGTCGAGTCATAAAGAGGACGCAAATTATTCTTAATCTCCATATACCTAGAGCCTAGAACAGACTCAGTCGATTGTAAATGTTCCTAATAATAATTACAACGCCCATATCATTATCGGGGGAGACTTCAATGGTTGGCATCCAGCATGGGGATCGCATTAAATAAATAAGAGAGGGGCAGATAGATGTCAACACATTCTGCCGATAAAAATTCACAAAACAAATTCACTTCTTCACGCGAACGCTATGAATATATACCTACGCAAGGTATATATTTAAAAAATGCAAGAAAATTAAGCGGCTAACATTAAAATCAAAAACCCCCGAGTCGCTCCGACTTTTTAAAGCGGAGATATAGCCCGTCAAAGTCGGAGTTTGATAGTTGGCCGCCATTTTGGACTTCTCTGAGTCGTCATAACTCTCTATAGAGTATCAGAACGACAAAGTAAGGAAATCAAGCGAGAAAACAAACGAGACGGAATATGCGGGAGAGGACAAAAACACAGACGTGCCTGGCTGGAGCATCATAAGCGTTAACTCAGAAAGTATAAATATGACGGCGCGTCTGTGGCGCCATCTAGTTAATATGTCGAAAAAGTATAACCAGCGGACAAGGGTGGAACTAAATGAAGCTAGCCACTCTAGCGAAACGTCATTTATGACCAAACGCCATTTGGTATTCAAAGATGAGTGATTCGAATGTCAGCGTTTAAATTCAATTTAATGATTGTGTTATAAAGTTATGTGTTAATTAGTTGTACAATTATAATTTAAGTGTTACGCGAGTGATATTTACGGTTTTATTTCTTCGTTACCACGCCCGAATAATCTTCATAGGATAAACCATTCTGATAAAGGAAATTAAACGCCTTTAAATAGATTAACCAAAGAGCTCCAGGAACATAGTAAGCTACTACAGAAAAACAGGCAAGAAATAGAAAGAAAGACTTAGGGATATTATGGAAAAGGGACAGGAGAAGCTTTCTTACGCGGAGAGAAATCGACACTACATTCGGTAATAGGACTTCTACAAACGAATTGGAAACAGGAGATGAGGTATTAGAAAAACGCCCTCAGAAAATAGAACAGGGGTGTTTTTGACGGCCTCAGCAACGAAGATGACAGATTAGAAATTAAGTATAGAAAGAAAGCCCTTACAACGCACCCTTATAACGCACACATAATTATTAGCGTCTCTCTCAAAATATGGGGCAAAGCGATGGCCGTAGGGCGTCTAAGAGTCGACCTGCAGAACGTGCGCGTAGAAGACCAGACACCCTTGGTGCAATGCACAAGATCCCTATGCCATGGACACAGCAAGCGTTTCTGCAGGGAAACTATGGATCACTACGGACACTGCGGTGGGCCCCACATGAGAAGCGAGTGTGCCAAATGGACTGCTAGAGCACCCCCGACGTGCAGAAACTGCACCCTGGCGAAGCTCCACCAGGTGGACCACGATGCCTTCAGTCAGGTGTGCCCGGGACACTCTGGCTTGGGCGGCCGTAGCGTATTGCTCAAGTTGTCCACGGCGCCGACACCCCGTACACTGTCTTGCAGGCTAATAATCTGCAGATGAAAAATTAGCAACAGACGAGATAATGCTCGAGGGCAGTGAGCGAGGTGCAGCTATAGCGCTTCTCCAGGAGCCCTACGTTGGAGGAGGCAAACGGATGAAGGATTACCGGGGTGCGAGGAACTACCAGTGCAACGGAGAAGTAAAAGGCGGCAATAGCTATCTTTGAAACAAACGTGGACATCATATTATACCCGCAATACAATACGGAGAACATGGTAGTTGTACCAGCCCGAACGCTTGGTACGCAACCCTGATATCCTTCTACTTCAAGCCGGATCAACCGATTGAACAGTAACTTCTCCTGCTGAGGAAGATAGGAGTAGCTTACAAGGGGATATTGATCGGCAGAGACAGCAATGCGCGGGACGCCTGGTGGGGCAGCGACAGAAGCGACAAGCGGGATAGGGAGCTCCTTCCCATTCTCGACGAAATGCAGCTCTTTGTATTGAACACCGGCAGCAAACCCACCTTCGACACGGGAAGGAGGCAGACGATATTGCAGCAGCAGCGATGTAACGGCGTGCTCGACCAACTTGCTGGACCAGGTCACAGATTGGATTGTAGATGAGAGCCTAGTGAAATCGGACCACAACGGCATAACATACAACATCACTCTACAAAAATCCAAAGGTACAAACATTACACGAACAACAAGACTATACAACACCAAAAAGCCTACTGGCAAAAAATTCTGGCAGGAGTTCTGCGGTAAACAAGATTGCGAGAGTTTTTCCCGCGTTATAGGAAGAACGAGGAAAAGAGAGGATCAACCTCTCATTGTTCGGCGCGTGTACTGGCCGAAACATTCTTCCCTGAGGATAATGAAGAATAAGACAACGTCGAACACCAGGCAGTCGGAACGCGAGCTATGAGTTATCAGAGTACTCAAAACTCGGAGGAACCAAACGACTGATCACGGCAACAGACTTGTTCAGTTCTGGGAAAGCTCCCGGTGCAGAATTTATTTTCCGCCAACATCTGCGCAAATGCCATTAGAAACGACCCTGTACTTTTCCTTAACATTCTGAATAAATGTTGTGACCTCAAACACTTCCCAAAACCCCGGAAAAACACGACGATAGTGAAATTACGCAAACCTGGAACGGAAAAGAACGTACCCAAACTTCTTCGCCCGATAGGACTTTAACCGATGCTGGAAAAAATATACGAGAAGATATTGATGGCGCGGTTGAGGCACCACATGCTTTGCAAATTAAGCCGCCTCCAGTATGGATTCGTGCCACAGAAAAGCACCGAAGACTAGTAAACATATCAGAGGAAAACTCCAAGAAAAGAAGTCACGCTTGGGCATGGGAGGGGTTGCTATAAACACAAGCAAAATAATAAAGATTCTTGGAGTCACGATCGACGAGAAAGAAACTTACCTTTAATTCGCACATTAATAACGTAAGTGAAAAGGCAATAGCGACGTATAAACACTTATCTACATAGAACTGCAAAGGTAAGCTGTAGGCTCCACCCTGTATAATTCAAAATTTAAACTCGCAAAAACGCTATATGATGTGTTTCACTAAAGAAATGCTTATTATTATTGATAACTCAAGTAAACTAACACGTTATTATTAGTTGCAGTATGTACCGAAAAGCCCTAAGTCGAGAAATGAAAGAAGTAGTGGTGCCGCCGCCAGTGAGAAACGTCGCCCCAGCAAGTATAAGGAGTTGAAATTTATAAAACTATTTCTACAGCAACCAGAAGACCAGCAACAATCTAAACTGGACGCCTCTGATGATGATGCCCTGGAATATTGTTTCAGCTTCAGCTCAGCTTCAGCAATATTGGAACGCTACCTTTCTATGAAAGAATTGGAATCAGAAAAACATCCGATCCTAAAGGGTGTTATCGTTGTACAGACGATTTTTTCAGTGTAAATGAACTTCCTTCATCAATCGATCCAGTGTTTAATGAAATAGAAGATATGTTACAATGTGTTGTTTCCGAAAAAGCATTATATTTGTCTGTGATTATGAGGAAACTTTTCGGTCTCACCTAAGTATCTGTTTTTAGAAATACGATTTACCTGTGATGACTCTTGGATAGATCTTATTATTTCAACCTCATCGCAGTGCATTGAAACTTATGGTCTACTCTCCCCACCTGGTTTTTCGCACCATTATCTTATCTATGCAACCTACAAAATTAAGCATTCCAAATAAAACATTCATTTATACAATTGCGTAACTATGCAAGATTAATAGCTCAAGCTTCAGGACATTAAGCTTCAGGAGGACACCTCACAAAGGACGCACGGACAAAGGGCTGCTAGCCGTGTTCTCGGACCAATTTATATTGGCCGGGCATACGACGGTTATTTTTAAGCATGTGGTTTAAGTACACGAAAGGTTCAAGTGTGTGGTGTTTGAAATTATTCTATATATAATTCTTACAGATGAAGAATGCCAGAAAGCAGGGAGCTGCCTTCGTAACAATTAAAGAAAAGCCTTAAAAGTAGGGCGTACAAAAGCGGGGACGCTGCAAAAGGGAGGACGACCAATTAAATTTGAAACTGAACTTGAATTAATGCATTTTTTTAAGATAAACTCTTCTTCCGAAGATATTCAGCATTCCGAAAGTATACAATCTACCGAAACAGCATCAACGGTTCCATTTCCTGAAGAACAATCGCCGGTATTACGGTTTACATTACATACATCAGTTTCTAGACCAGCTAGACATGTTCGTCAGCGATCATACATGCCATCGGAAGCACAGCATACAGAAACAACAGCAGACATATCGAAAAAATAAATTGAAAATCAAAAGAAGGAACATCCAATGGAGATATTTTTTCAGGCAATGGCGGCACGGCGAAGTCCCCTCGCCAAAATTACAAACTGAAATAAAACGCGATGATTAGCTTGTTACTGATGAAGAAATAAAAGCATTCATTGCTTTCTGCATCTAAAGGCTGATGGATGGATGGGGGAAATACGTGAGTTTCGCTACAGTTTTACATAGTAGTGAATTAATACGCGCATAGCGTGTGCTGCAGTGGAAACATTGACCCGCGTTTTCAAACAAACAAATACGTGTGTTAATATTAGATCGTCGAGTCCTGCTGGCAGAAAGATTCGAACGTTCACGAAAAAGTATTCAAGTCATTCCGATCTCAATGGACTCAATTGTCAATGTTTTATTGAAATAAGATGGTGTTCACTGAATAAAGCAATAATTTTCTTCAAACACAAAAATTTCATTTAAGAGTTATACCTGACCCGCATAACGTGCACAGCGTGCGATGCGGTGGATCCGGGCCGTAAAAATGATGATTTTAGTTCAGTTACATTTTTTTAAGCTATGTTTGTACATATGTTTGGACAGCTGACGAATGCAAAAAAATGGACTAAATTAAGAGACAATTATAGAAAATATTTACAAACGAGGGAAAAACCATTAATTGGTTCCGCAGCTATAAAGCAACACCAAAATTAAATTTGAGAAAACTATGGTCTTATTAAAATAATTGTTTTAAAAATAGACCTACTTTTAAGGATTTTCTGCCGAATAATTCAGATGATATTCAAGAAGATGCCTAATATACTCGTACATTAGGAAACAGAAACTCAGGTCACGTTCAAGTCACAGTGAAAATGAAAAACTTATTCTAACTAACGAAAACGAAGAAATCTCCTAAAAGAAATGTTGTAGACGTTTTAGAAACGTATATTGAGTCTAACAGATAAAAAAAACGGATGAATTGACACTATTTTCTACGGGAATAACAGCAAGGGTGAAATGCTTTTCTAAAGAAACGCATTATATATGATCAAGGATATTATATATAAGATAAGGATATATAAGATAAGGATCTGTGCGAAATTTTAAGTTCAGCGGTTGAGGCTTTGCGTTGATTTGTCAATAGTTCAGTTTTCCGTTTTATATACATATAATATGTATATAGATTTATAATATTATAACATTATTTGTAGAGAAATACAGTTTCCCGGTGGATACAGAGATGGCAAATAGAAGGTCGCTTGGAAAATCATGTGACTACCAATGCAAACGAGCATTAATGAAGATAGGGAAATGATGCAACATGCTATTAACAATCCCTTTTTTCAATACAAAAAATATAGTAGTTCAGTTTGATATATCTAAAAGCACAGTAAGAAGACTTTTGAAAGAACGAGTCCTCCAACATCTGCGAAAAGACCTATGTTAACGCCGAGGCAAAACAGTTTGAATGTCACCAACTATTTGCTGCTGACTGTACATCAGCACTGCAGGAGACTCCAATGGAAATCTTACTCGACAGATGAAAACAAAGCATCCTTTAATTCCTTTGATAATTGAACAATAAGATGAACAAGGAAGGAACAAGTAATCGAATCAATTTACATTTCCAACGTCTTCATCGGTGTTTCTCAAAATTCGATAAATACGCCGTACATTTATAAGAAGCAAAACATTTATAAGCCAGCAATTTGGAAAAGAACCGCTCACCGCCTGGGTGGCGCCGCACCATAAGGTTACAAGAATGTGCGCCGTTAAAATGGATCGAGTGTTTGACGTTCCGTGCAAAATTACAATACAGTTTTATTAAATTTCGGTCAAAATGGGAAAAAGTCAATCTAAAGAGGAGACGGTGATCTTCCAAAACGCAGCAGGAGAGTCAACGAAGCGACAGTAGACCAATTTAAATTTGATCTATCGACAAAGAATATAATACTAAGTATTATACAGCTTACACTATTGCTGGTGATAATGTATGTATAGAGCTGGATATAAAGAAAATATATTTGTGGGCAACTCACATACATATGTATATTTATTAGTTAATTAATATTTTATATATTCACACAAAACATGATGTTATGTGCACTGATAGCGGATCGGACACTGCGCTCTCACAAGTCAATACGCGGCCACGGCATATCAAAATGGCGGAACGGGTGAAAACAACTAAATCTAATGCCATCTATCTGAAAATACCACCGTTCTGGCCCGAAAAACCTTCGATCTGGTTCGCCCAAATAGAAGGACAATTTACAATCACAAATTTAACGGATGATGCTACAAAATTTTACCACGTGTTGGCCACGCTGGACCGGCAGACGCCGCCGAAGTGGAGGACATTTTAACCGGACCAACAAACTAGGAGAAATTAATGGCCGAATTAATTAAAAGACTTTCAGTATCTCGGGAGAACATTAGAATAAGGTCAAACAACTGTTAATGCACGAAAAGCTGGGCACCAGAAAGCCTTCTCAGTTCCTGCGACATCTTCAACACCTCGCCGGCCCTAACATGCCTGAAGACGTACTCAAAACAATATGGACCAGTAGACTACCTAACAGCATGCAGCCGATAGTCGCCTCGCAACCGACCCTCTCCCTCGTCGCACTAGCAGACCTCAGCGATCGCATTAACGAGATGGCTGCACCCTCTCAGCATGTCGCAACCATCTCCAATGGAAGAGCTGACGAGACAGGTTAGCGCCTCGACCGTGCAGGTCAATAACCGATCGGCCGAACCGACGGCCCAGAGGTCGAGAGAGGAGACCAGGTCAACGTCATCGATCGTCGCGCAGGTCAAAGTCTACCTACCGACGGTACCCCATTTGGCTCCATGTTTCTGGTGGTACCAGCACTAGAAACCTGGAGCCAATGCTAAGAAGTGCATTACGCCGTGCGACTTCAATGCGGGAAACTCGCAGTGCAATCAGTGATGGCGACCACTGATTGCCACGCATCGACGGGTCGCCTCTTCATTGCGGACCAGCGAACGAACACTAAGTACCTAATAGACACTGGTAGTGACGTTTGTGTATATCCTGTGTCCGCGCTCCGTCAACGTAGTGCTGCCAATGATTCTGCTATTGATACCTATGGTTTCATAGAATTAAATTTAAACTTAAGGTTGTAACAATTTCCCATGGCGTTTCGTTGTTGCTGACTGCACGAAATCCATTATAGATGTAGATTTTCTTTCATTTTATAACCTCATTGTAGACGTCAAAAATAAAAAAAATAATCGATAACTTAACCAATGTTAGCACGGTAGCATCCGTATATAAAAATAATTGTGTTGCCCA
Source organism: Spicauda simplicius (assembly GCA_949699795.1). Lineage (NCBI taxonomy): Eukaryota > Metazoa > Arthropoda > Insecta > Lepidoptera > Hesperiidae > Spicauda > Spicauda simplicius. The sequence continues at coordinate 5,770,755 of OX453087.1, forward strand.
CATATTTAATCATCTAGCCAAAAAAGCAGATGGCATGAAAGCAGGTGAACAATTGTGCACATTAATATTTGATGAACTCTTACACCCCATTTTGATTATAGCACCAAAAAGGACTAAATATCAGGGTTTGTAAATTGTAAAAGTGAACAGATAAGAAAAATTGCTGATCATGTACTTGTACTTATGATAAGAGGCATTGTCAAGAATAACAAACAGCCAATATATTCCGCAATTTCTGCTGCAACGGTTTACGATAAAAGAATGTGGTACTGTCATTGTACAAGATGGGATCCCGGGCATATAGATACCTAAAGTGAGTCTTGGCCTCGGACACTAAGAATCTCCATTTCGGTCTGTCCTGGTCTCCAGCCAGGCATCCGCCTGGATGGAGACCAGATCCTTCTCCACTTCACATACAGATGGTCGCGCAAAATTTTTGTCTTGCCATCTGCCGTAACATTGAGCAGTTTAATATCCAATGCTGACTTAAGACCTAGATATAATGAAAATATATTTAATGATTTACCCAAAAAAGTAGATGACATGAAAGAAGATGAAGAGTGATGTACTTTAATGTTTTATGAAATAGCTCTTAAACCCCATTTTGATAATAGTGTAGTATAGAATATCAGGTATCAGGAGCTGGTAAGCACTTAGTGGAAAGCAGCCGTATGGATATATCGGCCGACGTAAGACAAACTTGGCTCATCCTATGGGACCGGATAAAGATGTGGGAAAATTACTATGGTCACAAAAATATCAGCTTTGTCAAAGACACATAATTCCAAAGAAACGTACATGAAAGCGTAGTTGTGTTTATGTGCGCATCAATAAAAGACACTGAACGGGGAATTCTATGGGCAAGAAGTACAAGTTACGTGGGACAAAGCATGGCTGTACATCGCGAAACAATCAAAGACTCGCAAAATTGTTGGATTTTTACGACAGACGCTGTCGGACAGTCAATCACTGTAGCCAATTTAGCTACCATGGTTGATTTCCTCAGAGTTCAAACCAGATGTAATCTTAATAACCCATCAAGAGGGAATTGAATACGATTGTAAATTAGTCCAAAGAACTATTGCTCAATCGACCCAAAAACAACGGGCAGGTTGGGCAGAACTAGACCACGAATATATCTGCGACCAAACAACTAGTATTTTGTCTCATGCGCAATACACGTATCTTATTATTCCTTCTGCTTTTTATTTATCACAATCGTTACAATAGCACCAAAAAGGACTATTTGTCAGAAATTGTAAAGGCGAACAGATAAGAAAAATTGCTGATCATGTTCTTGTACTTATGATAAGAGGCATTGTCAAAAATTATAAACAGTCAATATATTTCCTGCTGGAAGTACTCCAGGCAGCAAATATGAGTTCAGATCCAGTGTAGGCTTTCATGTTTTGGCTACTGTGTATCACACACACAAAGCACATCAAATATAAGTTCAATAAATCATTTAATTGAAGAAACTCGAATTAAATACTTGAGGGAAAACAATATTTTTAAGAACTCAATATTTTAGGTAGAAGGAAAACATGTAGAACCAGTATATGACGTCTCACATCTATTAAAAGGGCTACGTAATAATTTACTGACCATAAATTTAAAATATAAAAAAAAATGTTAAGAAAAAATAATTAAGTGGAATAACATAAAAAAATCTTATACAATACAAGGCATGATCGATAGTTCACGGCACCGCACTGGGTAGGGTCCGGTGTCGTGAACCATTATACGTGTCGGCGCGACACCGCGTATTTATGAAAAACACGTCGCCGATAATAATTATTTTAGTTAGTTTAAAGATCGAAAATTGTTTGTTTATTAAATTAGCAACATATAATGATTTTTAGAATCGCAATTTAGTTTACCCTCCATAAATTTATTATTGTCACACCACCAAACATTGTTATAAAAAGGCGAGCGAACGCCGGTAGAAAGAATTATTCTTGTTTAACCGTCGTAGCGATCGGACCTCCTCAATTGTGAATAAATCGAAGAAGTTTATTCCTGTGTTTTACTTGAAATCTTCAAGAATGGAGAATAATGAAGACACCCCGAGCCTTCCTGATATCACGCATCACTCGTATCACTTCGTTATACGCATGTGCAGGTGTTGGAAAAGAAGAAGATCCAATGCGGCGATTGGAATCTTGCAGGTTAATACTGAAAACCAACGCTGAAGGTCCAAGCTTTCTTAGGCGAATATTACGGACTGATGAGAGCAAATACGACTTGGATGGTATTACAAACTATCACAATATCCAAATTATTGCTGACAGAAAAGTGAACGAAATCAGGGAAAATCAAACCAACGGGTTCACAAAGATGCTTTTCGTTGAATTTGGCCCCCACGGTGTCCAGACCTGATACCGGTTTATTTTTACGTGTGGGGGCACATAACGTCTCTTGTTTATGCAACGCCAATTCCATCTGTCGAAAGAAGATATTGAAAGACTACGAGTACAAGGATAGCTTACAACAAATGTAAGTAGATTGGAAAACTTTGTTGGCGATCCATTGGTTCTAGCAATTCGGTGAAATCTGTACAAACTCGTATTGACAAATTAATATCAAATTACGAAGAATATGAAAAAATACAAGTTGGCATTTTAACTTTTGATGAGGGCACCGAAAATGTTGCAACTTTGGCAAAGGGAGATCTCCCGCCAGGCTAGATGATCATGCCTGGGGAGCGGCCGTGCTACGACAGTCGTTGTTCGGAACTTGTATATATGCAGGGTATTGAGAATACTTCGATAGTGTGTTTCAGTAATATGCAGGGTATTGAGAATACTTCGATAGCGTGTTTCAGAATACTAGTAGCGCCATCTCTTGATGAGTTGCGGGAGGTCGCCACAGAACTATGGAAGACAAATATTATTTTGTTCATCTAATTGAAGCTAGCCTTAAAAAGTGTAAGCACATCCGAGATGTCAACATCAAAACTGCCAGACGTTGAAGTCCCTGATTTAGTGGCAAAGATTTTACCTTCAAATGTTCTCCGTACACTGGGGACTAATGAAAAATGTATTCCATATTCTGAAGAACAAGGGTTAGTGGAAACGAATGAACTGTGTCGTACACATCGTACACCAATGACGATAAATTCGACATACTCATTTGCGTCGTGGATTGTAAGAGCAGCCAGAATTTCGAGAAAAAACCGCTTTTTTGAGCAGATCTACAGTTAATATCTAGTTCAGTTATAATCAGGAGTTGTAATATATGAGTATTACTTGGAAAAACAGGAATTTCAAGAAACAATTAGTGGACTCAGAAAAATCGTTGTAGTACTGTTCGAATCCAAATTTAAGAAACGTAAATGTATAATACACCATATGATATTTTTGATTATCATTGGAAATTATCTTTCTCTTGTATAAATAAGACTTTTTATTCTCGGACGTCGTATTGATATGCTTGGAGTCATCAGAGATGGTAGTAAGGTTCTACGTCTAGAAGTATGTCCAAATAACGTACGATCAGCTGAGGTGCTGGTGCCCCTAATCCATGTTTAAATAGGTACCACTATTCACACCAACTGTTGGAGAGGATATAATTCTTTGATAGAATAACACATAACTGTAAACCATTCAAATGAAGAAGATCCATGTTTAGCTCCAGGTGGAGTTCATACTCAACGAATTGTGATTCAGTGGAGACAAGTACAAAGATTTTTTAAAAAACAAAATGAAAACAATGAAAATTTTGCAGACACGATCGTAGAATATTTCTGGCTGAGAAAATATAGTACAAATATAATATGGTAACAAGCCTATAGGTTTAGTACCGTAATCTGTCAACAGATGACGCTCTACCGCTTTCTGAAAAGCGCTAACGAGTGTATCACGTAGATCATATAAAGGGCGCCAATAAGTGTTCGAGTCCATCAATCGAGTGTATCCTTTCTCAGGCTAATTTCCAGGGACTTTTCACTTGCTTTCCTCGCAATTAGTTATGGAAATTTGTACATTATAGTTGTAAGAAAGCTGAATAGTGTTGCACCCTTAAAAACCGCTTCTCAATACCTTTACAATGAGGAGCAAACACTCTAGCGTAGGGCTGTATAGACCAGCTTTGGAGGCGGTCACCAACCCTCATTCCTTCCACCCCCTTGCAGTAGAAGCTCGGCTGAATATTCTCAATATCACGAACCTGAACAAAGAAATTTCTCTGTTCTGGATCAAGCCACACGCAGGGCTGGAAGATAACGAAAGAGCCGACCAACTGACCAAGGAAGCAGAGAAGAAAGGTAAAAGGAAGCCCCCTCATTAGTAAAGCGTCAAATTCGCTCAGAATCGCTAGACGAATGGGACCGGAGATACAGATCCGGAAAAAAGGCTTTCGTAACCAAAATTTTTCTGACGCAAAGGCCGCGCACAAATTCGCACGGCAAATTGAGTACGACAGCGTTATCACTCAGATAATGACGGGGCACGGGGAGCTTTCGGAGTACTTACACCGATTTAAGTGCAAGGAAAGCCCGGCGTGCATTTGCGACCCCGACGAAAGCGAAACGGTGGCACACATACTCTTCGATTGCCCCTGTCTTCGGCTCAGAGAGACACGACATAGACCACTGTGTGCAATTAGAAAGAATATATTAGCGACATAATCTTAGATAAGAGAAATAGAGAAAGATTTTGAAAATAGTAAACATCGTAATAAAAAGAATATGTATAAGAATATAATGCAATAAATATCATTAAAATTACAATTAAATGCAATAAACATAGATATAAAATATTATAGCTCCCTTGCCCATTGCGGCAATAAAGAAATTTAAAGTGTATACACCAAAAAGTACAAATCAGGACTCTGACTAGGTCAGAGAGATCAAGGACAAAATAAAAAACACCCTTACAATACAAAATATAGAAGGTATAGAGATATAGAAAGATGCTACATCGACTCCAGGGCCAGCGTTCACTTGACACCAAACGAGAGTTGTATGATGGATGCTAAATATGATCAACACAAAGAAATTATTTTTGATAATAGAAAATCAAATATACCAGTCCTATGCTCGGTCGATGCAACAGTTAAGACAAAAACCGACAAGCAGTAATTGAGAAGCATTGTTATAAGCAGACCAGGAGAAATTTGGCACTTTTGACGGCCCGCGTGGCAGAGCGGTTACCATAACGGACTGACGCACAATGGGGCCCGGGTTCGATTCCCGGCCAGACAGGTATCAGAATGATGAGTTTAGATTCATGTTCTAGGTCTGGGTGTTTGTGTATTCGTTTTGTGTGTGACACAGGAGAAAGTCCTAGTGTGGGGCTATGAGGGTAGAAAGCGTCTGTGCGTGTTTTAATTTTTTTTAATTAATTATGTGACCACGCGACCTGGAGACCTGGATCCACCACTTTGATCCCGAAGCTAAAGAACAATCGATAACATGAAACGTGTCGACGAACCGACGTGGAAAAAATTCAAAGTGTCAAGCTCAGCAGGGAAAGGATGGCCTTCTACTACGCAGAACAAAATAAGATTGAAGGGTATCAAGGAGAAAAGGCGTAGCAAACCACGAACTGGAGTAAAGAGAACAAAAATCTATCAAATCGTCAGCCCAGAATTATAGCATATGGTACCTTATACAGACATCGTATATCCGTGTAGGGACAAGTAATATTATAATGTTCATGTCAGCATATAAAATGAGATCGTGTGATTTGTGAGTGTGAGTATTGCATTATAATAAAGAATATAATATATTCAGCAGCTGCCTCTACATACATACATATTATGTATGTGTGTAGAGACGGCTGCGTCCGTCGCTTAAGTTTTACAGTTTCTAATATATTCGGTTAACGGTAACACGTATTTTATTTCCATAGTCCCAGATCCGTATAGATAACCCTTTACATTACCTAAAATCCAGAAATTCTAAAATAATTTTGACCAATTTTCTATGCGAATTAAAAAGTGTTGATAATTTATTCCTCGGATTTATTTTTCCAGACCAGGTAAAACCATGACGCAAGATTCAGCTGCACAAAGCATACCGAATGAGAAGGGGATAAGACTCAACCAAAAACTTCAAAGAAAGTGAAGAGAAAGCATCATCAGACGCATCGTGCAGCATACTATCGTGAAGTCAAAAAAATACAGCGTTTTCTGACGAAAGAACAAGAAGCAAAATGGCAGGTCTAGGTGTCGACCCCAATGGCATTAGATCAAGGCTGTTTACTGGTGTATCCAACGGATCAGGAGCTGTGGGCCATCTTGGCTCAGAATCAGTTCATCAAGCCATCCCACTACCGATAACATCCAGAGGAATTGGCTTTGCGACTTGTACTTTCGCACGTGGATTATCGAGCTGCAGAGGCTTTCATATGCCTACGATTTACTTTTTTTATCGCGCTTTCCTCGGGATTTTTCAACTTACATACTTTAAATTTTCGCGGTCCGTGCACCGATTGCCCCCTTTTTTGGTTTCAATAGCTGCGTTTTGACGAGCTCTTTTATTAGACACCTCGCTCGTCAAAATCCGACCGGTAGTTTTCCAGATTTTCGCGATTTTTCCTTTTTTCTATATAATAGAAAGTAAATAGGTAAAACGTGCATAACTCCGAAACTATCAAAAATAGACTACATATTTACTCGACATTAATTCATTATTTAATAAATCCACGTCCGTTTTGACTGTTTTCGAACTCAAAATCCAAAATTTTATTTTTCAAGGGAACCGAGTCGTAGTGGTCGAGCCCGGTTCTCCATACAAAATATATTTGAACAAATTAGAATTTCATATAAGTCGGTCATTTCTCGGTAGATTTTAGAAATTTTTGTGTTGCTGACATTGTTTCGCGAGCGCCTATCCATCCCCACCAGTTTTATTTCAAAATTATCAATACTTTAATTTTTCCAAATTTTCTAAATTTTCAACTTACATTAAATTTTCGCGGTCCGTGCACCGATTGCCCCCTTTTTTGGTTTCAATAGCTGCGTTTTGACGAGCTCTTTCATTAGACACCTCGCTCGTCAAAATCCGACCGGTAGTTTTCCAGATTTTCGCGATTTTTCCTTTTTGAAAGCGAAGCGAAGATAAGACAAGCTAAATTGAAGTTTCCAGCGGTCAATCCTGGTGTGATTTTCACCACCTTCCGGATTAGATAGCAGTAATGAACACTGCAACCATTGTTCCTGAACTCGTCTCGAGTGTCATAAGAGCAATTGGCATTTTGAAACATCGAGATGAGCCCTACCTCACTGTTATGACCATGGACCACTGATGAAAATGGACGATTTACCCCTACTCCAGAAACTGTTGCACTGTCTAATTTTTGAAGCGTCGTCGTCGTCATCATTACAGATTCATTTTACAACAATAATCCCATTTCGGGTTGTAAGTGAAGAGGTCGTCTTTTAACTAATCTAGACGATATAATACCTAGAGATTACGGAGCAAGAAATCTATTTCGCGATATTGCAGAGATGACTAACGTCCTGCATTTTGTAGTGGAACACCTTCCCAAACTAATCGGCGGACTCGACAACGCTCTTGGTACCACTGCGATGCTACTGTCGAATAATATGGTTGATCTGAGATGTCCACCAGTGACTGGACAGATGGAGGAGTATATGAAGAGCTGTTTTCCCTTAGGGAGAATCAGCGAACTCTGGTAAGCTTGGATCCCACAGCCGTCTGTCATGGCGTGATCGGATTGACAAGAACTAATTTTTAATAATGGCACTTGATTTTGCCGAAAGAAAATAAAATTTAGTATATTTTCGTACATGAAAGACAGGTGATGATTGGTTTTCTGGGTTTAAGAGACGACATCTTGAAATTACAATGTTGTAAATCTGATGCTACCAGTATTTATAACATAGATACAACGGGAGTTAAATTACAACTTTTAAGCCACCCAAGGTGTTAACAATCAAGGCAAAAAAAAAAGTGGTGTAGGAGAAAGCGCAGAGAGGATGGAGGTTAACTGCTGTTATATGTTAGCTGCTGGCACATTTTGACATTTTTCATGTTTGCTCGTCAAAAATGCAGGCGTCTCTTTAATGCACCGTCTGAGTTGCAAACTAGTGTCCGATTATGGACGAGTACCTGGAAAAACCTCCCTCAGTTGATTACGATTTTTAGTACAAAAAACTAAGCAAACTCAAAAAAGCGTGTTTTATAACTCTTACATAACCACGAATCTCACAAATACTACAAAACACTACTCTTAAGACTAGACAAACTTCAAAAAAAAGAACGTCTTTTATTAAACCTAGATAACTACGAGTCGCACAAATACTGCGAAACTTTTTTTAACCACAATTGCGTTGATACCCCAATGGACTAAGTTGTGTCGTGTCGGATCTACAAAATTCCCACAATAAGAGTGATAATTTAGATGAAGATAATAAGGAATTATTTTCAAATCCAAGCAAGATGGTAATAAAAACAAGTTATTTCATTTACTAATAGAATAAACATTCACAATGATGCAATACTGACTTAACATTGAAAGATTGAAAAGCTTCAACTTCAAATAGAAAATAGCATGGAAACATTTCCTCCAGTTAGTACAAGGATCAGGTTTTTCTAAAATTATTAAGTAGGAATTGAATATATTTCAGGCAAATTCCACTCGTGGCTTTAGTTTGAAACACACTTATGAATATTGATTGAGGATTCCACCCACGTCCATCCAGGCCGAGCGGGCTTTTGCAGCGTATGTATACATGTGCAATAAACTAAGAAGTAGACTGTGAGATGAAACATCTGATGCGAATAATTCATATTTATCTCGTAGGAGGATGTGTCTTATTTAATTAAATTATTTCATTTTCGAAGTTTAAAAACCAAAAGTTGTTTATTAATTGAAAAGAAGATTTGAACGAGTTTTGTTGAACTATGTTTTTCTACAGTCTAATTATTGAAAGAAAATTGAATCTTTCTATTAATAAGACTATAGAAAAAGATGTATTTTACACAATTATTCTCTGACTTTAGCTATCACGGAACTATCCCAGGATCTTGGGATTGTGTCAGGACCATCACGAAATCCCAAGTTTAGAAAAGACCCCGGATCACATTTCCTATTGATGACAGACAGATGAAAGGCAGACAAACAGATGGACAGCAGGTCAAATTGTTAGTAATCAAATCCGATTTTCCCCTTTGTGAACAGAACACAAGAAAATTAAAACCAACACACTTGGTACTTTAACCAAATAAAACAAATTTGAACCACACACAATTTACAATGAGATCACAAAACCAGATAAACAGGACAGATCGACATAAGCAATTGAAAGTTTAAGTACTCTGATGTATTTCTAACTTCCTGAAGGTTGGCTGGGAGAAAACGCTTATAGCATTAAGTCCACCTTTTTTTCACCAAAGATTTCAGTCCAAAATATTAAGACAGATAACAGACTCCCCTTGGTACATCACAAATGCGAGGTTGCACCACGATCTGCAGATCCCCACTGTTACGGACGACGGCGTCAATACATAAAATAAGTTAGAATAAGTTAGAATAAGATAGGCATGTATTGTTATCCCACTCTAAATATACGCAATGTCAATAGATGTAAGAAAGAGACAGCGCTATAGGAAAGAAAGAGATGCAGAGTGGTGCCGTGTGCAAAAGTGGCTCGCACGTGATTGGTGGAGAGGCCGGTACCGCTGACTACCATACCCTGCTAATGTAAGAATCTTAATAGTACTTAAGCACGCCTAATGCATTGTTGATCATGTTGGGTACTTGGCATACATCAATAAATAAGATTGAAGAGCGAAATACGAAGTTTTTATTGAGACGCTACAATCTACACTCTACAATTTGGTCCTTCGAGCCGGATTCTGAAGATTTGGCACTCCACGACGGATTCAGAAGCGAATCTGTACTGCGGGCGATTCAGAAGCGAATCTACTCTACGGCAGATTCAGAGGCGAATCTGCGCTACTCGAGTAAGGACTGCAGCGCGTCGGATTGGATACGCCGGTCGCTATGAACACGAGAAGCCGTGTTCGCTCCGAATCTGGATACAGCGAGCCGGAGTTACCAGTAGGCACTAAGAGTGTGCTTGCACCGTCACTGCACCGCATTTATGAAGACTCGCCGCAATCGCCGTCAACTGTAGCAGGAAGTATTCCCCAAGGGAGAAGATTGGAGTACTCTCCGCCACGAGCAGCGAGAGAGACCGCGCCAGAGGCGTCAATAGGGACGTCCATTATAGGGCCGCCTGCACAACCAGTTAGCACTCCAATGAGACGTGAAGCCGCATCACCAATACGAAGACCTACGTCACCGGCGTTGAGCATTCACACTAACACGTCGAGAAAAAGCGCTGATGCAAGAATGAAGATGGCGCAATACGAGGCAGAAAAGGAACTCGCGGAGCTAGAAGAAAAGCGACTGCGCATCAGAGAGAAACTCATCAAGGCACGACTAGCCGCCGAAGTGACAGCGATAGAAGCCGAATCAGAGTACAAATCCAGCTTATGCAATGAAAGAGTACGGGACTGGGTCGATAGAAGCATAGAAGAAAAACGACCATCAGCACCGAAATTCAGGGAAGAGCCACAAGAGGCTCACCCCCCCGTTAAAGAGCAACGGGGGGAGAACGCCAAGTACCAGGGCATTCAACGACTAGCCAACGCATTGGAAAAAATGATTACGTCTAGGCCGCTGCCGCGTCAGACAGCAGAACTACCCATCTTTACGGGAGCCGTCGCAGAGTGGCTACCATACAAAGCCGCTATGGAAGATTCTACGAGACTCTTCAAATTCTCTCCAACGGAAAATCTTCTGCGTCTACGAAACAGCCTACGAGGGGAAGCACGAGAAACTGTACTTTCGCAGTTATTCACCGCCTCCAGTCCAGAAGTAATTATGCGAACGCTAGAAATGAAGTATGGAAGGCCAGAATTTATAATTGATCGAGCAATGGAAGAACTCAAGAAGCTCCCTAAGCTAGGAAGTGCGAGTACTGATCTATACGAGTTCGCAGTCAAGATTCAGAACATAGTCTACACAATCAAGAGTATAGACAGAAGAGGCTACCTACAGAGTCCGCTTCTTGTTCGGGACGTCATGGACAAATTGAGTCCGCATCTCGTCAGCAAATGGGCGGAGTACGCAGCCAATAATGAAGCTCGTATTATAGAAGAAAACGAAATGATCGTCCTCTCAGAGTTCTTGATGGCCGAAGCGGATCTGATGATCAGATATACCCACACAACCAGACGAGGTGTTCCAGTACCAGTAAAAAAAGAAGTGGCTCCAAAACGGGCAGCTACTAGAGGCGTATACACTGCAGAAGGCATCACATATGAAGATGAAAGAAGATGCTTTATGTGCCAGTCCGAGGGACATTACACTCCCGATTGCGCCAAACTCAAGGCACTCGACACCAACGATCGCTGGAAATGGGCCAAGGATAACAGAATGTGTTTCAAATGTATGAAACGGAAGCACAACCGATTCTCCTGCAAAGCTAAAGCCTGCGGAGTTCACGGATGTACCTACCGACATCATGCGCTTCTACACAAGGAAAAGGCAACGGAATCGGCTCCTACGGTCAGCACTCTGAACGAATGCAAAACAGCCGACTCAACCGCACTAGTAATGAGCGTTACAGCAAAGAAGACATCTGCGGTATTGCTCAAGACCTGCAAGGTGAAGCTCAGCGGTCCACGGGGGGAGATAATTACGTACGCCCTCTTGGACGAAGGGTCCACGGTGACACTAATAGATGAAGTATTAGCAAACCAACTCACCGATGGCGGATCGAAACAGCCTTTGAACATAAGAGGTATCAACGAGCAAAAAAGAATAGAGAGCAAGGCGATCGAGATCCGAGTGAGAGGTCTAAGAGAACAAGAAACATACACCGTCAAAGCCCGCACCGTACGAGGGCTACAGTTACATCAACAACGTATACCGCATAATTTAGAGCGGTATCCGTACCTGCGCAGTATACGAGAGAAGATCTGCACAGGAGAAGCCAAGCCTCGCATACTAATAGGGGCTGACAACTGGCACTTAATAGTATCGCGACAGCTACGCGCTGGCAAGAAAACAGAACCTGCCGCATCTTGGACAAAGCTGGGTTGGGTGTTGCATGGATCGGCACCAGGAAGAGCGATTTATCAAGACCAAGCAGCCGTACTTCACATCTCCACAAGTGACACACAATTACAAAAGCTCGTCGAATATTATTTCGACGTAGATTCCCTTGGTGTGTCGACCAAAGAGAGGGTTAACAAGTACGAGAAGAGGGCCAACGATATTTTCGAAGCAACTGCCAAAAGGAAGGAGGGTTATTTCGAAGTAGGCCTTCCTTGGAAGACCGACAACACCACACTCCCCGATAGCTACGAGTCAGCTTTAAGAAGACTACACACGTTAGAGAAGAGGATGACTAAGGAGCCCGCCTTTAAGGAAGTATATACGGCTCAAGTCACGAACCTTGTACAGAAGGGCTACGCGACCGAGTGCGATGGCAGCGAAATGAATAGCAATCGCAAATGGTTCTTACCTCACTTCGCCGTCACGAACCACAACAAGCCAGGGAAAGTGAGAATGGTCTTTGACGCAGCGGCCAAGGTGAAAGGAGTCTGCCTTAACGACTTCCTGCTAGAAGGGCCAGACTTATTGACTTCACTCACAAGAATACTGTTCAGGTTCAGAGAAAAAAGAATTGCCGTAACCGCAGACATCGAAGAAATGTTTCTCAGGATTAAAATAAGATCTGAGGACCAGCCAGCACAAATGTTTTTATGGCGGGACAAGCCCACCGATCCCCCAAGAAAAATGAAGATGGTATCGATGATATTCGGAGCAAGCAGCTCACCGTACCTCGCTCATAGCGTGAGGAATCGTAACGCCACAGACTTTGAGCAAGAATTCCCAGAGGCAGCTTTAGCAATTAAGGAGCGTCACTATATGGATGATTACTTAGACAGCTTCCAATCAGAAGACGAAGCTATTAAGATGGTCAAAGAAGTAATGTACATCCATCAGCGGGCCGACTTCAACTTGAGGGGGTGGAACTCAAACAATAAGAAGGTTCTTGCTAGCATTCCAGAAGAAAAGAGATCCCAGAACGTCGACGTACAGCTAGTGGCACATCACAAGGAGAAAACGTTAGGACTTCGATGGGACCCAGACTCCGACACTCTTACATTCAACACGGATATTAAGAGAGTTCCCGATGAAGTCAGGCTGCGACTAAGAGCTCCTACTAAGCGCGAAACCTTAAGCGCAGTTATGTCAGTGTACGATCCGCTGGGGCTCATCAGTCAGTACACCATCGTCGGCAAGATAATATTGCAACAATTATGGCTTAAGAAGGTGGACTGGGACCAAGAACTACCGCAAGAGGAAGCCTATCTTTTCGACGAATGGATAAAACGACTCCCAGATGTCTCAGCGCTAGCTATACCAAGGTGCTACAGTATGAACTTAACGCCGCAAGCCCATATAGAGCTTCATATTTTCGTCGACGCGAGTGAACAGGCGTATGCAACGGTGGCCTATTGGAGGATCGTATACAAAGACTTAACAGAAACCATCCAAGTAATGGCCAAGGCAAAGGTAGCTCCGCTAAAGATGCTCACCATTCCAAGACTGGAGCTTCAAGCGGCGTTGATTGGGGCGCGACTCGGAAACACGATAATAAAGGAACATACTTGGAAGCCCAGACGAGTAACCTATTGGAGTGATTCTAGAACAGTTCTGTGTTGGATAAGAAACGGGAAAAAGAAATACACTCCATTTGTCGCACACCGCCTAGCAGAGATCGCCGAACTCACACAAGCGGCTGACTGGCGGTGGGTGCCTACCACGCTCAACGTGGCAGACGACGCCACCAGATTTCAGAGCAATAAGATCGACAGTCACGATAGGTGGTTCACGGGGCCCCCATTCCTTAGGGCACCGGCAAACCAGTGGCCACAGGAGAGCGAGGATAACGAGACCGAGGAAGTGGCATGCTACGCCTATTCAGAAGATGACACTTACCCAGAGGACTCACTGCCCGATATCCGAAGGTTCTCCAGTTACTTAAAATTAATAAGAACTACTGCGCTAACACAACTCTTCATTGAGAAGCTGAAAGCCAAAAGGAAAAATAATATACATCTAGAAGTCGCACACCTGAGAGCGGCTGAACGACGTTGGCTTCAGAGAGCGCAGAGAGACTCCTTTAAAGAAGAGTTAATAAGGCTAAAACAGAATCAGCCGCTACCACGACGTAGTAGATTAAAGAAGTTGGACGCCGTATTAGACGACAACATAATAAAGGCAAGAGGCAGAATAGGTGCTCTAAATAGTACAACGCACTCGAACCAGCCAGCGATACTCGACGGACGGCACCCGTTCACTCGTCTGCTCATCGAGAATTATCATCGCCGGGCGGGTCACGCGAATAACGAACGAGTCGTCAATGAACTCCGACAGCAATACATGATTCTACATCTGAGGCCTACAGTCAAGAAGATAGCTAGAGAATGTCAGTATTGCCGCGTATACAAGGCGGCTCCAAAAACGCCACCGAAGGGAGACCTGCCTAAAGTGAGGCTGGAACCGGGTCACCGCGCCTTCACCTACTGTGGGGTCGATTATTTTGGACCTATGATGGTGACCATCGGACGAAGACATGAAAAAAGGTGGTGTGCATTATTCACTTGCCTTACAACGAGGGCAATTCACTTAGAAATCGTCCAATCACTCTCCACGGACTCTGCTATTATGGCGCTAAGAAGGATGGCCGCCAGGAGAGGCTGGCCACTCGTCATATACTCTGACAACGCCACCAACTTCAGGGGAGCAGACGTTGAATTAAGAAATGTTTATGAGTCCTGGATTACGGTGCTACGAGATTTCAGTCTGCAATATAACACCGACTGGCGTTTTATACCACCGGGCGCGCCGCACATGGGGGGAGCTTGGGAGCGCTTAGTGCGTTCAGTAAAAGTAGCACTTAGCACTACGCTTAAAGAAAAGGCGCCCAAAGAAGAGGTACTGCAGACATTAATCACTGAGGCAGAATACAGCGTGAATGCACGACCACTCACGCACGTCTCCGTAGAACCCGACGATGAAGAAGCCCTGACGCCAAATCACTTCCTTATCGGCTCATCTACAGGACTACCACGGACGGGGCCTTGCACCGAGGCGGACCGCAGCACCTGGCGAAGAGCGCAAGCGCTAGCGGACCAGTTCTGGCAGCGATGGCTTCGAGAGTACTTGCCAACACTCATCCCGCGGGGGCAAGCGAGCACTGTAGTTCCGCAACTTCGAGAAGGCGATCTCGTCATGGTGGTCGACAGCACGCTGCCCCGCAACACTTGGCCGAGAGGAGTCATCGAGCGAGTGCACCCGGGATCAGACGGCATCATCCGGTCTGCAGATGTCCGCACTCAAGGAGGCGTATTTAAGAGACCTGCGACTAAGCTCGTCGTCCTACGGATGAAAGAGGCTACGACGTGTCTGCGCCGGGGGGAGAATGTTACGGACGACGGCGTCAATACATAAAATAAGTTAGAATAAGTTAGAATAAGATAGGCATGTATTGTTATCCCACTCTAAATATACGCAATGTCAATAGATGTAAGAAAGAGACAGCGCTATAGGAAAGAAAGAGATGCAGAGTGGTGCCGTGTGCAAAAGTGGCTCGCACGTGATTGGTGGAGAGGCCGGTACCGCTGACTACCATACCCTGCTAATGTAAGAATCTTAATAGTACTTAAGCACGCCTAATGCATTGTTGATCATGTTGGGTACTTGGCATACATCAATAAATAAGATTGAAGAGCGAAATACGAAGTTTTTATTGAGACGCTACAATCTACACTCTACACCCACAATAATCGAAGAGATTAAGAAAGTAATGCCAAAGTACAGGGACCGTATCTTGAATCATTCAAACGAGCTTGCAGTCGAGCTGATGCAACCAAGAGTCATGTCCTCAAGATTGAAACGGAAAATTCCGCTAGACTTATGTCAATGATGACTGAATGAATAGAGCCATGCATGAATCGATGCCTGTCTACTTTACCGAAGTGGCCAAGTCACTGGACTTGGATCACAAACGATTTTTATAATCCACATTTAACTTATTGCTGAATGTCCATAAGAGACGGATTGCAGTACAGAAAAGGAAAAAAAAAGTCCACCTTTGTACATGCATTTTTTGTAAAGTACATAAAGAATAAATAAATAAGCCACTCAAGAAACGGACAACACAAAAGATATATTCACTGACATTTCAGGTAAAAATGGTATTTAAAAAATTGTCTATAGGAGAGTATAATCCTCATATTTGAGGTTAAAATATCCAAATGTTGAGATTTTATCCCAATATTTTAAGTAAATGAATGAACAACATATACTAGAATTATCATAACAAAACAACAACTTGAAACAAATCAGCAATATTTTCAAATTATTGTTTAAATATTTCCACATATATCTGTGGGATTTTTGAGTTTACCAATCACTAGCTTCTACCCGCGGCTTCGCCCACACGGTCAAAGCGAATTAACATTAGCATTTGATAGTGCGATTCAGATTGCAAATGAATTTTTCTAACGACATCTATTAACAACGTCTAGAACTACTAAATGAGAATGAGAGAGCGAGGTAAAAAGCCTACGTCACTTTCCATTCTCCTAACTATCTCGCAGAACAAAAACCATATCATATAATAGCTAGAAAGAGGAACAAACACTTTCACATTTATAATATTAGTATGGATTATGCCTCATATTGCAGGCTAAAATATCCAAATGAGATATTTTGTCAATTTACTAAGTTAATTTATGAACACCAAATACCAGAATTATCATACTTTATTTTA
Source organism: Spicauda simplicius (assembly GCA_949699795.1). Lineage (NCBI taxonomy): Eukaryota > Metazoa > Arthropoda > Insecta > Lepidoptera > Hesperiidae > Spicauda > Spicauda simplicius. The sequence goes on from OX453087.1 coordinate 5,787,585, forward strand.
TTTTTATTTTATTTATTTAATTCACCAACGATTCCCATCAACCCATTATTGTCCCACTGCTGGGCACGGGTCTTCTCTCAGAATGAGAGAGTTTAGGCCATAGTCCACCGCGCTGGCCAAGTGCGAATTGGTGGACTTCACACACCTCCGAGAACTTTTTTTTTTAAGAACTCCGGGTGTGTAGGTTTCCTCACGATGTTTTCCTTCACCGAAAAGCAGTGATAATTCATTTATAATACGCACATAAATCAGTGGTGCGTGCATGGGTTTGAACCTCGGACCTCCCGATCGAGAGGGCAAGTTTCAACCATTAGGCTATCACCAACGATTATAACATTTAAATTTGACATAGAAACGCAGAACATAGTATCTTAACAATAAATGAATATTCACTTACAGGTGAACATTGCTATAGTAAAATAACTTTGTAAACACAAAAAAACATACCATTAATAAATAATAACTTATAAGCATCTAAAATTATTTTTAAAAAAGTAACAGAAATATAAAAGAAAAAACAACAATAAAACAAAAAAAAATACAATACTATCCAATATTAGTCTTGCTATAGTTTTGATTAAAATTTTAAATTGAATTAAGGACATCAGATTAATATCTATGTTGATGTCCGGGGACCCACTTAATCGGTTGTAATGCTGAACCATTCTACAAAGAGGAGTTTTAGTACCATATCAATAAAAAACCAATAAATCATTAGCACTTCCAAAAATGTTCATAACATTTTATATCTACCATCTGTCTTCATATTTTTAAGTTTGCCACATAAGCAGAAGAGGTATAAACTTGAAATCTTTGTTTTTACAAAAATCTAGGACTGCTGCCCAAGGCCTCTTGTCCTAGCTTCAACGTGGTAGAACCAGTGTAGTTCAACCGGGGAAGTACCACCGCCACACTTATTTCTAACGTGAAGCATTCCTTGCGTTTCGATAGAAGGGTGTGGTTGCCGGCACACTTTCACATGAGGCGACCATCATAGTCCTCGGGAGTAGCAATGCATCTGTGATTGACTTCAGATGGAACCCGTGTTCTGTATGAAGTCGATTACAAATGTCCATGGGTAGCAGTGACCACTTACCATCAGGTGGACTGCATGCTCGTTTGCTACTTCAGTCAAATAAAAAAATAAAGTCCAGTGACAACTGTTCTGATTCACACCGATCTCCACACCACAGTTCATAAACACGCTTTCTACACACCCCACAGTAAGATCCTCCTGTGTCGTGGGTACCATGGACACACACAAGACGAATACACAAACACCCAGACCTCAGACCCAGTACAAGAATCTTAACTGAACGTTCTTTCTTTTATAATTGTTTATTTTTTTTTTCCAATGTCGCTTTTATCGCTTTCTACACTCATAGCCCCATGGGTGCCATGGATACACACAAGACGAATACACAAACACCCAGACCCAGAACATTAATCTAAACTCATCAATCAGATACCTGTCTGACCGGGAATCGAACCTGGGACCTATTGGGCGTCAGACCGGTATGGTAACCGCTCCGCCACGCGGGTCGTCAAGTTCATGACGAGTTCATGAAGATAAGAAAAGAAAGATGTCAAAAGACAAAAAAAACTTGAGAGGTGTCAAGGGACACCCGGATGGAACGAAGTTCCTTTCGATTAATTAGTGAAGGAATTATATTATAATTTAATATATATATTTTTTTTTAAGTAAAAATATATTTTTTTTTTATTATTAACAAATATAATGTAATATAAACTCAATCAGTAGGCGAAATAGAAATGAAAATATCTGGCTTGCTTTCAATAAGAGAGAGAGAAAGAGACAGACAGAGAAACATGCGCAGGCCGCACAGCTTACAGTAGCTTGCTACACCAAAAAGTGTCGTGACAACTTTTCGTAAGAATTTTTTCCGTCTAGCCCCCTTTCACAACGCGCGATAAGGAACTTCGTTCCAAAAAACGGCATGAGGGAAGATGTAGCAGAAAGCTAAAACGTTATTATATAGTCTTCAGAGGTTTTTTTTAACCTTTTTTTTTTTATTTATCTGACTGAAGTAGCAAACGAGCATGCAGTCCACCTGATGGTAAGAAGTCACTGCCAATCATGGACATCTGTAAGCAACTTCAAACAGAACATGGGTTCCATTTGAAGTCACAGATGCGTTGCTACTCTCGAGGACTATGATGGTCGCCTCATATAAAAGTGTGCTGGCAACCACACCCTTCACACTAGAAATAGGTGTAGCTTAAATAATTGGTTGAAAGGTGTCAAAAGAGACAACAAAACGCATAAGAGAAGATATAGCAAGAGGCTGAAATATTTTATGTTCGATTCTTCAGAAACACTGATTATCCACAATACATTACTGACCCACTGCTGGACACAGGACATTTTCAAAATAGGCCACAGCTCACCGTGCTTGCCAAGTATGAATTGGTAAACTTTATGCTCCTAAGAGAACTTTTTAAAGAACTCTCGGGCATAGTTGTCTTACAATGCAAGTAAATTTCTCAAAAACACCTTAAATGTTACTGGAATTCAACCAAATAAGAATTAATAGACCTAATACACCTTTGAGAACTGTTAAAGAACTCTCAGGCGTAGATAGGGTTGCCACCCGTACTTTATTAAGTACTGTACTTTATTTCAAGCACTTGTACTTTATACTTCATGAGAAAAATAAAGTATGCGAAAATACTCTATTTTGCATGATCTGAGTTTAAAAAAGTTTGTATATAAGCAGTTTTGTGTGAAACAAAAATTCTGTCATTTCTACGTTTCCATAGGTACCTATGAAAGGAGTTGAATATGTTTATATTTGGTGACTTTTTTTATCTCTTCTTTTCGCCGACCACCACCACGCGCCATTCTACAAATATCCTGGAGCCAAAAATATGGAACGAGATAAATTGAACTTTATTTTGAAGCTACATACTTTTTTCTTTATGCCTTTTATAGCCAAAGTACTTTAATCGCTGGAAAAAATGGTGGCAACCCTAGGCGTAGATATCCTCACAATGCAAGTAAATATTTGTCAAAAACACACCGTAAATAGATGTGACTTGACTTTAAACCTCAGATACTGCAACTAAAAATCTCAATTTCTAATCACTAATACATTATGGATGGGTGGGTGACATTAGGAAGGCAGAAGTTTTTTTTTATCTGACTGAAGTCACAAAGAAGCATGCAGTACCTGCTAGTAAGAGGTCACTGCCGCCCTGCAACATCTGTAACCAACTACATACAGGACAAAGGTTCTAGCTGAAGTCAATCACAGATGCGTTGCTACTCCCGAGGACTAAGATGGTCGGCTCATATGAAAATTTTCCAACAACCAAAAACCAGTACGACATTGCTGCATAGCTACTTGTTCTTGTACTACTAACCAGTTTTATTTTTTCGTTATCTAATTAAACTAGCTAACGAGCATACAGTCCATATGACTATGGCCCCTGCTTTTCATGTGTACCTGTAATCAACATCAAATTAAAATTAAGTTCAAATTATTTATTGCAAGAGTATTTTACATAAATCTTAAAATAATTGTGAGTGCATTATGTTTCTACACTGGGTGTGCAAAATTTAAATTACAATACTTGTTATATGGTTATTACATTACATAATAAATTTATACATTTTTGTTCCATGCATTTATAATGGTCCCTTTTAAATTATCATAAATACCTATATTTAGTTTTATTTTGTTTTATGTTTATCTTTTTTGTTCTTAGATTTAGTTAGATATTACACTTTGTACACATTAGGTGAGTTGAATATACCTGTAATGGCGATTCACACTGACCCTAACTAATTGTATTTTTTTGTAACAATGTATAGTGATAAGTCAATGGTATATCTAAATAAATAAATTAATTAATAAATAATATACAATCAAAATATAATAAATGGTCCATCTAAGTATACAAGTTAAAGGAACATATAATCATTTATTTCCACCACATATACATAAAAGGGTTACATTACTGAGGTGCATTATATAACAAAACAAGAGTATTTGTGGGGGCTGGTGGCCAGGTTTTGAACCTGTGCCACAGGAGACCAGGCCCTGTAACTAACATTTGTAATCAATTTCAAACGGGAATCCAAGTGGTAAAAGCAACTCAGTACGACCGGTAAAGTACTACCGGGGAAGAGTGGTTGCTAAAACACTTTTATGTGAAGCGACCATAGTCCTCGGGAGTAGAAACGCATGTGATTGACTTCACATAGAACCCATGTTCTATATGGGGTTGCTTACAGAACTATGGGTGGCAGTGACCACTTAGTCAGGTGGACTGCATGTTCGCTTGCTACTTCAATCTGATAAAAAAAGGAATTTAATGCTAATTAAGGTGAATCTCAGACGCATTCGTGAAAATCTGTGGCAATGAACGTGTTAAGACAAAAAAAGAAATAGTACAAGTGCCTTCAGTCGAACTGTGATAGTTCTACCCGCTTAATAATGATACTACGCATTTTCCGCGGCTTCGCTTCGATATTTCGTAATAATACTGGACACTCTCGGTAGACGTTACAGAGATACCGAGAGTCCTATATTATTCAAAGTCATAAACTGTGTGCCATTTTTTAAAAAGCCGGTAGTTTATGCATGAAAAGCAACAACATACATACAAACTCAGAATTTATAATATTAATATTATAACCGCTATTTTTCATCCTAACAGGCGATGGCGCGGCTGAAATACGTCCCAATTATGAACAAATGCGCCATTCTCGTCATTTTAAAAATCGAACAAGCTTGTACCTTATTTGCTGCACTTTCAACGAAATGATGTTTTCGTAGTTTTTTTCGTAATATTATTTGAATTAAACCACGTTGTAAGCAAAACACTATGCGAAAACATGTTTTCTAATTAATTGTAGGTTTAAAATTGTAAAAATTCGTTTGTACATCAAACTAGAAATTTCGAAATAAAAGCAGGGTTACCAACTCTCAAAAATGTAGTCCCCTAAAGCTACCTTATTTATAAAAACCTCTATAATCCCCACAATGAATTATGAATTGGAATTCTTCCTGGCAACCTTCCGTATTTTTAAATCAGGTCGTAGGTTTTTTAAGGTTATCGGGTGTATGACATTTCTTTCATTCAGCCTGACGGCATGTAGCCTAGTTCCCTTTAAAAACACCTATATGTTGAAGTAATGAAGTTATAAAAACCCCTAAAAGTACCCTTAAGAAAGCCCATCCTACTTTTTTTTCCCCTAAATTTAAGGGAAAAACCCCTACCTTGGCAACTCTGCATAAACAAAGTGACACTTGTATCTTTGGTCTTTGGTTTATCTATAGACAAGATAATCGTATCTCCAACCTACACAATCGCGAGTTGAAGACCAATTTATTTGGTTTGACGGACGATTCTTCAATACACTCTACGAAGAAACATAGTCGCACAATTATACTAATACCACTCTTACAATTATTTTCTGCACGATCCTCTGTAATTTAAATGTAATGCACACATATAAATCACAAAATGGTGTATGATATAATACAGATTATTTTAATCATAAATTCCTTTAATGATTTTTAATGTAATTTTACAGGTGGCAGGACCAGAGAAGTTCGACCACCGAGGAAGTACCACCGCCACACTTTCTTCTAGAGTGAAGTATTTCTTGCGTATCGATGGAAGGGTGTGGTTACCGTACACGGTAATCCACTTGATGGTAAGTGGTCACTGCTTCCCATGGATATCTGTAAGCAGCTTTAAATAGAACATGGGTTTTGTCTGAAGTCAATCACAGATGTGTTGCGACTCCCGAGAGCTATGATGGTCGCCTCATATAAAGGTGTGCAAGTAACCGCGTCCTTCCATCTCACGCAAGAAATGCTTCACGCTAGAAATAGCTGTGGCGTTCGTATTTCCCCGGTCGAACTGCACTGGTTGTCCCACCTGTGCCTTTTATGTCATATATTATGCAATGATACTCTTAAAATTATTAAAATACAGAGAAATATCTATGAGAATATTCAATTTAGGTTTAAGTAATATTTTGTGAAATAAAACAACAATATAGTTCATATACCCACATTTTATTAATTAAACAACACAACAAGATCTGTTTAAAACTACTCAATAAACATTCAACAAAATAGAGTGTTTAAAACTGTAATTACATTGATGCAATTACACATTTACATAGTGTTAATATAAACACATAATTTTACATTACTGTTCCAATGTGTCTTAAGCATTCTCATTACATTAAATGCATTTACGAAAGCCATAAAAAGACATGAGACTTGTTAAAGCTCTCCCAGACGTCATTTACGAGCCATAAATGCCTAATAGATCACTCAGACCTCATAAGATGTTTCAAATGCTCTATGGTATTGACAGATACTGTCATTTGAACTGATGTTAATATGTTACAATCAGAATCACTTTTTCATTAGTTTACACGCTGTCCACATAATATGTTCACTTTGCAATAAATATAAACTTAACAAATAAATTACTTAAGAATAATAACATAAATATCGGCCTAACAGCGTTATATATCGTTAAAAGCTTTAAAATATCACTAAATCTATCACATTTATATATTTTATATTATTATTAAGTCATTCACGACGGGAAAAGTCCACTACCTAGTAAAATATAATAGTTTTAATATTAATATGTTAAAAATATTTATAAATTATTTATTACTACGATACACTTGCAGCTTGACGCTGTTTTTTTGGTTATAATTATAACGTTATAACCGTTATAACGAATAACGGATAACGAATATTAAGCTTATAATACAAATATTAAATATATCTAATACATTCTGAATATCTGAATGAAAATGAATATCTTGAGTAAATGTTCTATTTCTTTTTCGGAAATTGCATTTAATCATTCAGACAATCAAACGTTTTATACAAATGTTACAAAGAGGACCCAAACCCAGCTATGGTTTTATACAATTTTGTATCTGTTTTAAATTTAACGCGTTTATGCAAGGAAAAATCGTCTTTCGTCAAACATCAATAATTATTTAATCGTTATTAATATCATTTATAAGACAGTAACATTACTACATCTACTAAATTTGATGAAAAACTACATAGTACTTATATACTATGGAAAACTATTTTAATACCGTTTTTGCGCTAAAATATTTTTCCAAGCAAAGATAAATGTTGTGTTATGACGTGATTAGCAAAACTTAAAATATGTGGTAGTAGTTATTTTTTGGTTATTTTTTGAAATACAATTTGTAATGTCCAAATAGGTAGTCATAACATAGTAGAGCTTTTCTTTATTAAAATTTACAATTAAAAATTTCGGCATGTATGTACCTCTCGCTCTCACATATACAAGGTTATGATTTTGTATTAGAATCTTCGTTGTAATGAGCAATACAAGAATATAAATGTATAATACAAAGCCTTAGATGTATTAAGCATTAAACGTTGTCATTTTTGACATTTCCTTTAAAATCTAGTGATGGAAGTTTATGTGATTAAATTTTCTCTACACTACTAACTACTATCTACTTGCAATAATCCTTTAATTACGTTTGTTCGGTTAAAACAATTTATTGGATGTACTAAGGATTACCCGTGTATACCATCGCGTATAGATTTAATCAAACTATTCGAAGTATCTTTTTTGCTGCCAATTCGATTCATTAAGTCGAACAAACGTAGCATAGACAATTTTAATCCTACAAGCTCTGAAAACTTCAAATACCTACAATTATTTTTCTTTCTACAGATAGTTAATACATGAATCATTTTCCGGTAGCTATAGAGCGTATTCCTTGCATACCAAAGTTTCATAGCACATATATTGCTGTAACAAATATGATGAACAGTTGCTACCATTAAATTCTCGTCCATTTACGCAGCCATACGTGAATGGAAAAGAATCGTGTCTTGCTATACTATTCATGCTGGTGTCATACAGCATAATCCAAAATGTTATATACCTATGAGTTGTTAAACAGGCTTGTGCTCCTCATTGTTCACAAGTGGCACAACAGGAATTACAGAATTTTACTTTCACTCTGGAATGTCGCGTGACATGTAAGATGCCAAGTGAAATTACAATATAGTTAAGAATTATAGTCCCGTGTTAATAGCGGTGCTATGCAACATCAACCCGATGTATAAAATAACTATCCTTTCAGAAAAAAACATAGATATACACTAAGATATAGACTTTTTTTATCTGATTGAAGTAACAAACGAGCATCAGTCCACCTGGTGGTAAATAGTCACTGTCGTTCATGGACATCGATGAGCAACGTCAAATAGAACATGGGTGCTATCTGAAGTCAATCACAGATGCGTTGCTACTCCTGAGGACTATGATGGTCGCCTCATATAAAAGTGTCCCGGCCACCACACCCTTCCTTTGAAACGCAAGAACTGCACCACGTTGGAAATAGGTGTGGCGGTGGTACTTCCCAGGTCGAACTACACTGGTTCTACCACCTGTAAACTCGTTCTCATTTTGCTGACGTTGTCTCTGTATATGTGTAAAAGTATCTAACTTTTTTTCACACGCTATATGCCACAGTTGAGAGTATAGCACAAGTATCAAATTTTGACACAAATGTCAAACATATTGATATTCTAATAGGACTTAATTTTTTTCTGTTATTCAACACACATGCATGAGTAATAAAACAATGGACACTACTGGTGAAATGTCCACTATATTAGATTAAAAAAATAATTGAGTGTGAGTTCTTGTTATTGGTATCGATTATTTATTAATAATCAATGAGAGTATATTTATGGAGCGGTAAATTGTAAGTAACAAATAACATTTATGTACACAAAGAGAATTATTTAAAAAAGCAATGATTATTATTAAAATGCATCATTATGCTCAAATGTTAGTCCTCGTTTATATTTATAATAATAGTTTTATCATTAAACTTAGTGCCCGGACTATAAGGGTTTTCCAATAAGTCAGACTCTTGCACGACATTCGAAAATTTGTAAATATTATTATTATTATGACGAAATCCTTTTTAGGCCACAGCGATGTATAAATTCGATTTCTACACTACGCAGTTAAACACTGACCTAAATTTATTAGACATCAAATTACTAATAATTTTGAGAAATACGTCAAATTCTACCCAATCACTAACATTTAGATATTTATAGAAACTACTAGAGTTTTAAAAGTTAACTATATTAAATCCTACGCGAAGATAAATAACACCTTAACAACTAATGAAAAGTGACTACAATTATAATATTAATATATTATAATGGGTAATAATTACAATATAATCACACCAATTATAACTGTTATAACGATATTGTAAAATATAATTATACATATTTGACGAAAGACTTGCGAATAATTAAAAGCAATTAATATACATCTTATTACATTTGTCTAAATATGTCTGTTTGTATAAGATTACAAGCATATTTATTTTCGTTTATAGAAATAACGAGCAAAAAAACAACAGCTATATTATAGAATATAACTGGTAACGTTATTTTTACGTTTTTTATATTTTGAATTTTGGTAATATTTTTGGTCCATTATAAAATATATAAATAAATAAAAAGTGCGCAATTAACATGTGATTATATAAAAATTAAATTATTGTCATACTTATATAAGGTGATACCGTATACAAAAATAATATGTTTTTATTATATTAATGATTATGTATGAAGTTAATTTTGATGTAATGACATAACCTTCGTTCTGATCAATAAATATTACTTCTTTTTAATACTTTAACCTAACGATAAGGCAGACGGGCTATCTGATGGAAAGTAGTCACCGTCGCCTATGGACATTCGCAACACCAGAGGAGTCGCCAATGCATCGCCGGCTTTGAAGGAGAGCTCTTTTCGCACCTTTCTATTATTGTTAGAATAATGAGTCAAAAATGGATTAAAGACACGTTTTCATTCCCTGACAAAGAATGTTTGACTGTCATTTTAACACTATTGATGATCAAGTCTATAATTACAATTAGAATTCCAAAAACGGCATCCATGTATGCTAAAAATGTCTTCGAAAACATGTATACGCAATAAAAGCTCATCTTTATAATAATAAAGTCCTAAAAATATCAATTTTATTGTCTAAAGCAGATTCTAGTTGAAAATATTGTCAAAGTTAAAAAATATATGTTATCTGGACACGATGTATGATCATGTGTGTAAGTAAATACAATAATAGTGTGTGTGTGTGTGTGCATACACACAAATAACGTTTTCTTTTGACTCAACCATAGGAAAGGATTTTTAATACAGCCATTAAATATTTTTTGCAAAATCACTGCATCTTCTGAATCTGGCATTGTATGCTTGTAGGCATCGAATATTTCTAACAGCCTTTTGTCCAAAAGTGAAGATCTAAATTTTGCCTTGTTTATAACTCAATAGTAGTTTTGACAGCTACTGTCACAAGATTTGAAGTGATAAGTCTTTAATAAAGTTGTCATTTTGACAGGACCTATCACAAAGGGTGCGTTCTTGACGTTCACAAAGTCCACGCTCACGACCGCAGTTTTTCCCGTTCCACTAGCCTGAGAGCGTTGCTGACTTATTCTCTACTGAAACGATCACTTCGACACACCTTGTTAGATGGGTCGTCGTGAGCGTCGCGTGGGCGTAAGTCATGAGTGACGTTTTCGCCGCGACCACAACGACCGCGGTCGTCTTGTGGAACGTCGTTTTGGACGTTCGGGGCTTTGTGAGCGTCATCCGGAACGCACCCAAAGTGATAAAATCAAAATTACTGTGTGTGTGTTTCATAACACACACACACACAAAGTGAAGCTCTAATAAAAGGGTACAATGCATAAATGTTACATCATGTGTTCATGTACATATCAATTTTATTACTCTTTCGATGGATGAAAGAGAGTGAAATCTATAAAATTTTGATGATAAATGTAGAGGTACCTACATTTTATATGACAGATATGCAATTTCTGTAATCACCCTGAAAAAATGCTTTAATAGAATATGTCTTTTTATATATGACATTAAAATAAGTATTTAATAGATATAACATATTATGGTTAATATGTCTATCCATAAAACCTCAATTAAATATGTTCCCTAGAAAATGTTGAAATAGAGACACATATTTATCACTCGATTTAACAATTAAGTTCGGTGTAAATACATGTTAACAATTTTATCAAAGGGCATAGTAAAAAATAGGAGTAAATTTAATAAACTTTTCGGCCATATGTTCTGTCATTTTGACAGTTTGAAGAGCGACCTCTAGATTTCATTAACTATTAGCACTGAAAAATATACATAAAACCATAATATATTTAATAATTATGAAACAAGCAATAATCTTTTCAAAATTGGTCAAAATTTCTACTTTGAATAGATAATATGTATTATATGTTTAAATTTCTTTCAAAATAGATAATAAACATACAGACAAAGTGGCTACAATCCTCTATATATGTATATTTTTATGTCTACAGTATAATAACATGGCTATATTTAAGTAAATAGTTATACATTGAATTCTAAGTACATTTTAATACTGGGATATTCTTATTATTAAATGACTAGAAGTTTGATAATATTTAAATATAGTTTCAAAGAGAAATAATAAGATGAAATGGCCCCATAACCAAAGAAGTGGATTAAAATGTAAACTCTCTTTTGAAATTTTTGAAATTCATCTTTGTTATTTTTCCTTACTTCCAGATCAATGTTAGTCTTCACACACGTAGGTTCATACACACACAAAAAATATATTTTTAAAAATAAAATTTAATTTTGATTTCTTTGTGTGTGCATAAATACATAAATAAATATATAAATAAAATCAACCAAGCATTCAATCAAGATTTTTGACCTGAAAGTTTATAGGTTTCAACCGAAAAAAACCTTTTCACAACAAAAATCGATTAAAATAAACACTCTGTTATTCTTATTTATTTTTTCCATTCAAGCCTTAAGATTACTTTGTATGTTCAAATAAAAATACAATACTTATTTGTGATATAATATAAACATTTGGTTTAAAACGACTAGCTTTTTTTTTCATTTTCAGTTTTTTTTTTATGAAATATCATTATATCTATTAGCAAAAATACAGCAAGAGAGCGATCCGAAATATCTAGAATTTAAATATTCGAATATAATTTTATATTTTTAATATATTTATTCTATATTATCATACCTTGGCACAATGACATTTGATCCTTTGTCATGTTTAAGAAGTAAAATCGGGCGGGTTCAAGATGGCGGCGGTGATGGCGGGCTTATTCTTCCTCCTCGTTCTGATAGCTCACATAACGAACTGACGACTTCTCGCTTATTATCAGGCTCTGAAATGATTAATTAATTCAGATTAATTATTTTGACTTTAACAAAGTACAAACTTATTTTTATAAAATTGAAGTATCAAACGAGCATGCAGTCCACCTGATAGTAAGTGGTCCCTGCCGCCCATAGACCCATTATAAAGAACATGGGTTCTATCTGAAATCACTCACGGATGCGTTGCTACTCCCAAGAACTATGATGGTCGCCTCATATAAAAGTGTACCGGCAACCACACCCTTCTACCGAAAAGCAACAAATGCTTCACGCTAGAAATAGGTGTGGCGATGCTACTTCCCTACTACCACCTATAAGAATTCCTGCTCACTACTTCATTTAGTTGAGAAACTCACAGAGTAAGCTCACTTTTTTGCGTAGCTCATTTAGTTCAGTTAGCTCACCTGCTTCTCATCATGGGCCGGCGGCGACCGAAGCAGCAGCAAGACGGGCGCGTAATGGGAAATTTTACCATATTGTGTCATTTAGTTCATCTCACCTTGTTCCGTATTGTAGTTCATTTAGTTCAGTTTTTACAGCTCACTTTTTCTCGCTCATTTAGTTTATTGAATTAGCACACCTTTTCCCACATTGTAGCTCATTTAGTTCGGTTAGCTCGCCTGCTTTTCATCATAGGCGGGTGGCGAACGATGCAGCTGTAAGATGGGTACTGTTCCATATTGTAGCTCACTAAGTTCAGCTAATAAAAGGGCTGTTACCTCTTCTTTCCTGTTTCCTGCTTACTACTTCATTTAGTTGAGCTAACTCAAAAAGAGTAGCAGATTCAGCAACACAGGTGCGTAATGGGAAATTTTACCATATTGTAGCTCATACAGTTCATTTCACTGAGAGTTACCTCACCTTGTTTCGTATTGCAGTTCATTTAGTTTATTTTCTTCAGCTCACTTTTTCTCGATCATTTACTTTATTGAATTAGCTCACCTTTTCCCGTAATTGTAGCTCATTTAGTTCAGTTAGCTCACCTGCTTCTCATCACGGGCTGGAGGCGACCGAAGCAGCAGCAACACGGGCGCGTACGCGAAGTTCAGGATCGCTATCATGACCAGCATCCAGTCGAAGCCGATGCTGTTCACCAGCGCGCCGGAGAACGCTGGCCCTGGAAGTATTATTTAATGGATTATTGACACGACTTCTTTAAGCGGGCTGAACTTTCGATACGGTCAATCAGTAATAATTATATTGTCAAAAACAGTTACATTAATGGTGTAAACAAAATGGTATTATTGTCTCTCTGTTTTTGCCCACAGAGGCATACAATAATTTAATATGAAGATACATGTCAATATTTAATAAAAAAAAACATAATTAGTATTTAGATCTAAAAATTGATTACATAATATATTGTTTTACTCAACCACAACAATTAGGCGCATAAAACAAAAGTGGTTCAATACCCCGCATCTCGCTTCTTACCCCGCGCGTCGTCTAGTGACGGGCAGTCGTGTATCGTCTAGGTGTTTACGTTAGCCAGCACGTATTTAATGTTATTTTGTTATAATGTCAGTTTAATGAGTGATTGTTGAATTCTTAAAGTTATTATTAAATTGGTTGGTTATTCGTCAATAAAACTCAAAATAGGTAGGAAAAAGACTATTCGTGGAGAAGAAAGGACTCTTACATTCAAAATATTCTTTTTTTTTAACAAGAGAAGAGTATTCCTGTCTCCCAAGTCGAAAATCGAATGTGTGCTGCAACAGGTATCAGTCTCTTACACAAATAAAAAAAGAAAGAAAATATTCCATGCTGCGAATATATTAAATACATGAAAGTGCTTTAACAAATACTCGACTATTGAAAATACACCACTATGGTGTAGGTTTTAATAATGGTATACCTACATACTTTTGGTATTTGGTAATAGAATATCTAGTTATATAGTGTTCACCAATTCGCACTTGGCCAGCGCGGTGGGCGATGGCCTAAAACTCTCTCATTCTGAGAGAAGACTCGTGCCCAGCAGTGGGACAATAAAAGGTTGTACCCAATAGAATATACTTCGTATCGGGATGGGAAATCCCTAGTTCTAATGACGTTTCAACTGTCATGCGCCTAATTGTTTTGGTCGAGTAGTATATTAAGTTATGGATTCGCGATGTTCTCGTCATCAACATGGCAATGCCAGAGCTTTTTTGTATTTACTTGTTGAGAGCACGTTTTTTTCTTATAAGATTGGATTATTCAACAGACACAAACAAGTGTGCACCTGATGGTAAGCGGTCACTGCTGCCTAAGGACATCTATATGCAACTTAATACAGAACATAGGTTCTATCTGAAGTTAATCTTAGATGCGTTGCTACTCCCAAGGAATAATATGGTCACCTCATATAAAAGTGTTCCCGCAACCACACCCTTCTACCGAAACACACAATTGCGGATAGAAATTGGTATATAAAAGAAATGTGGTAGAACCAGTGAAGTTCGACCGGGCAGGTACCACCGCCACACCTAT